>APFE030793898.1:15022-55487 GCA_000404065.3 Pinus taeda | reverse complement strand
AATACATATTTATTAATTTCGATTTCATTCAAACTCTATTTTTAAATTTTATTATGTAATGAATATTTATACTCGTTTACATTTAATTTTAATATGTACAAATGAAATCGATATCGATGATGAGATGTTATAAAATGTTGACATTGACATATATGGAGATAAAAAAGCTGACCATGTTATATGATATCGTGTTAATGTCATTATTGAGAATTTCTTCAAAGATGAAAGTGTGACATATCAAGATCAAATTTTGAGAGGTCTCTTAACATCAAAGAAATTAAAAGACACTAAAACTCTATTGGCTATTCCAAAATCAACGAGAGATAAAAAGATGAAGGAAAATCTGATTCAAAATATAAATAGTGCTCTAAAAAAATTAGAAGATCTAGAATGAAAAATGATCTAGTTGCATGTAGAGCAATACAAATGAAAGTGGTTGCATTACATACTAAAGAAAATCATTTGGTAAAATCTATGGAAAAAATATTAGGGACCACACGAAAAAAATTACACAAACATAGAAAATTTTGATTGCAAATAGATGTAAATCATGAGCTCACTTGTTGGGTAGTTATTTATAAGCAACCATAAAACAATAGACTTGGGGAAGATGTTAGAAAAATAATATATGAATATTGGATGAAATATTTACGTGTTTCACCAAAAGAAAGGGATGTGATACGGTGAAGAATAACACAAAATCAATATGAAGAATGTGCAAAACATATCTTAGACACAACTTAGATAGAGTTGTTCAATAAGCTCATAGAAGGGAATCATGGAATTAACATCTCAATCTATATTTTTGTGCAACAAAACCATATGATGTTGAACCTATCACTGTTCGTGACACATGTTGTTGTCATTATCATGTGTAATTTAAATTATATTATTACACCTTCCTTAGTTTTGGTAAAGAATTTTGGGAAAGGTCACCTCATCCTTCCACTATCCATGGTTTCATTTCCGAAATTTTATGTGAAAGAGAAAGCCATGAATTATTTTACCAAAATAAATGTGATGATGGTAAAAAATGTGATCATTATGGAAATTTGACTTTATTTCACAGCAAATATTCTATTGATATAAATGATCACTCATTGTCTAACCTAAAGGTGAAATGGAAGAGATATGAATATATCCATACATTGATTAGTTCAAATAATAGTACAAGTGCTAAAAGGACTGATTTACAAGAAGAAGAAAATCAAGTGTTAGAGTTTTAGAAGAAATTTGAGATAAAAATTTATAAGTACACCAAGCATTTGTACAGAGCTCGATGGCAGGACCTTTAATTTAGAGAATCCCCTGAAATTTTTCCACGAGAGACCATTTTGTCAATAGTTTATTTTGTAGAGAATTACACATTTGTTGTACAAAATGAAATACAGATTGAATATTATCATTATGAATTCTATATGCTTTTCCATATTCTATATACACATTTTGAACAAAATGTTGATGATATAGAAATAACTATTGAGAATCGACATGTTATTAAAGAATATCACTTTTATATTAGCAACAATTGTACACATGAAACATTATTGGAATTTCTTTGAGACTGGTAATGGAAAAGGATAACCTAATGGTGCACGAGCATGTATAAAATGAGCACTTCGAAAATATGAAATGGACCACTCTACAAACACACTTGTCTCAGTTGGAAAAGTTGGTCAAGATGTAAGGCTTCACTAAGCCATCAAACTAACCCATCAAGGGAGGTACGGATGTATTTACATATATACAAATTAACTTGTATATAGTTTTAATATATGACAATTTTTATTAATTTTCAAATTTTAAGAATTTATAAATAATATCATTTAAATAATATGACGATAATTATCTTTGATATACAATTGTTATTTTAAATAACATATTTAAATTCTTATTTGAATTTACTATTGTTTTTTTGGCATACTAGAGTCGAAAAAGTAGATAGATTGATTACATATGAAGTTGAAACAATAAAAGAGACTCAAAAATTGCATTCAATTAAAACAAAGGATTACCGAAATGTGTTTGCACTTGATAAAAGAAAATATTATTGTTTTGTCCTATTTACATAGAGGACACACAATCTAATGATGTTTTTGAAAACAATATGTGTGTAAAACCTTGGCAACATACAAAACCAAATACAAAGGGGAAAAAGTAAGTTACAAGCTTCGAAGAGATGGAATCAGAGGAGAATATATTACCATCTGAAGGTAATCAAGTTTCAAATCTTGTTAGATAAGGTAACATTTCAATTGATCTCTCTCTCTCTCTCTCTCTCTCTCTCTCTCTCTCTCTCTCTCTCCTCTCTCTATATATTAATTATATAATATATATTATATATATATATATATATATTATATATCTATATAATGTTTTTAAAATAAATGCATATAGGTGTCTAAATAATAGTCAAAATAAAGAGATCTAGAAATAGATAATAAAATAAAGTCCATATTGATATTTAGTTCATTTCATGTTAATTAAGATATGAATTTACACTTGTTTTCTTGCACAGGAGATATTTTTGTTGTAGTTACACCCATTAATAACATAGAAAATTTTAAGTGTTATTTGATGTGGCACAGTGAATGAAAAATGAAGTTATTGGAAGACTACGACGATAACAATTTTATATAAGAAAGAGGCTCTATTATACTGAAAGGTTATTTTTCCCAAGAAACTCACCAAAATGAGAATAATGTTTGCTTTCAAGACTATCAACATGATGCCACAAGTTTTCAATATAGTTGCTTGGTGTGTGAAGCACACATAAAGTTGATAGAAGTTGAATAAAAGAAATAATTGAAAGTTAAAAAAAGGAGAATGTCAAAAGCTAAGAATGAAAAAATCATTGAAGATGGAATTCCATTATAATTTTTTTAATTAAACTACCCAACGATTTCTTCTACTTGGATTCATCATTGAGAACTTAGAGTTCAAGTACATTGTTAGCATTCCTTTTTTTCACTCTTAAGATGTACATTCTTAAGAATGTGATGATGTGAAAGTGATACTCATTAGGTCTTGTATTGAGCTATAAAGATATACCTATACTACTTGTTTTGTAGACTTGTATTGAGGATTTACTGCTTTGTTAATTTGTGATGTATACTAGGTTGTTACTGCTCTGTTAATTTGTGGTTGTGGTTGGTTGTGTCATTTACTAAGAATAATTTACTAACATTATCAGAATGATTGAATGCAAAATGTACCAACTAAATTCAAATTTAGCTTCATTTCTACATATTGATGAACTTAAATTATATGTAAAACAATTAAAAGAATCAAACCATGTGTGCATCATGCAAATTGTGGGCCATGTTTTATAATGAAATTTTATCTAACTTATGTAAATGTGCATTCAAGCAACTTTATATTAAAAGTTAACTATCAACCAAAATCCATAGTATCCTTTCTATACAGGAATGAAAAACTTAGATACCATATTTTATAATGCAATTTTAATTTATCATTGTTTTAGACATTTACACTGAATTATAAGATTCATTCAAATGCAAAATGTAGACCTTAGATTTTGTAATTTGCAATTTTGATATATTAATTTTAAATAACTTGACAAAACAGCTTAAAAAAACTAAGAATCATTTACTAACATTATAGTAATGATTGAACGCAAAATGTACCAACTAAATGCAAATATGTAAAGCATTTAAAAGCATCAAACCATGCATGCATCATGCAAATTGTGCGCCATGTTTTATAATGCAATTTTATCTAACTTATGTAAATGTGCATTCAAAAAACTTTAGATTAAAACATAACTATGAAATGACATCCATAGTAGCCTTTCTATACATGAATGCACAATGTACATACCATAGCCTATAATGCAATTTTCAGTTATCATTGTTTTAGACGTCTACATTGAATTGTAAGATTCATTGAAATGCAAAGTGTAGACATCACATTTTGTAATTTGGAAATAGATTCATTTTAAATAAGTAAGGACAAAACAACTTTAACCAGAACTTAAGAATCATTTACTAACATTATAGGAATGACTCAAAGAAAACTGTACGAACTAAATTAAAATTTACTTTCATTGCTACATATTCATGAAATTAAATATGTAAAACCAAATTTTCAGCATCAAACCATACATCATACAAATTGTACCATGCAAAATGTAGATAAACTCCAAAATTAGCGTGTATTAAATCATAATAAAGAGTTCAAGATTTAAAATATGTCCAAAATTCTAAAATGTATAATAAAAAGTTGTCAGATAATAAGATGCATAAATTCATAATAAAGAGTTTTACTTTAAATATGTCCAAAATTTATATCATGATAAAAGTAAATATAACATTAAAATACTATCAAATAAAAAGTTTCATTAATTTAGACAATCTCGCTCAAATATATGATCAATCAACCTACTCATGCTCTCATCTAAATCATGGGTACCCTACACAACATGTCTAATTGCATATATACATAAGATTATGTACTTTTAATTTTTTTTTTAAATTAAATGAGAATGTAAGATCATCAAAATAAAATTATTAAAAGTTTCAAATTCCATGGAATACCCCACAGTGTTCCCCCTCCATTGTGCCATTTTGTATGCATTGCACCCTTTTGGATGCCCTGTACAATACATGTACATGTATATATTTTAAATTGCATGTATGAAAATGCATAAACTCACAATATTAAAAAAAATGTTACACAAATTTCTCAAATTGTTCAGATGATCATATCCCCATTGTCAAGTCCATTGATAATGTCACTAGACAATGGAAATCACCTCCCAGACCTAGAATTTTAATGAAACTTGCACTTCAATTTATTACAAAACACAAGTCAAATATTTAACACTTGTGGAACGTCTCCTAATAAGGAGGAAGAGGGTGGAGAGGGTGGAGCTATGTCTGAAAATAAGTCAGAATCATAATCTGTCAACATTTAATTATATATACATAATTATTTCTTTTAAAATTATGTCCTCACAATATACCGATGTAATAAAACTATAATAATAACTATATCAACATGAACTCTTCAAAAAAACTAATATCTCTCATAATATCTTCATTGGATCCTGAACCTGGTATTGTGAAATTATCAAAATTTTCATTAAACAAATGAGTTAACTGCAAATGGTGAACATATGATACATTTTTGGAGGATTATATCTAAAAAAAATAACAAAAATTATGTGAATCAACATTAACACATATATTACAAATTACATTAAAATATCCACCCTAACCATTAACACATACCAATCCCACACAATCTTCTTCATGAACAATTAATTCTGGCCAACAATTACGACAAGCCTTTGGATATGCTTTAAGCTCCTTAGTATTCATATTATCTATGTCATCATATGTTTTACATATAATATTAGCACATTAATCAGCTCGTGCACTTTGTCGATTTACACCAATATCAATTCCGATCAATGCACTTTGTGTGTTGTCTATAATGGCATCCCTTCCTTCTCGACTAATTTGAGAAGTGGCATCCATTTCTGACCGCAAAGTTACCAGACGAGGAGGATGGCATACCAAAGGTGGCTAAGGGTGAGGCAATTCATTATCACATAACGTGCCTTACGATCTCACAACCGAACCTTCCCAATACCATAATATTCAGATGGAAGGTCATTATAATCAGATTTCATACCAAAAAATAAATCTGCATAATATAAATTTGAAAATTAAAATAGAACCTCATCATTCCATGGAATTTTTCCGTATGCTACAAGGAACCTACCATACAAATGGCCTTCAATCTCAGGGTGCTTAAAATATTTCACCTTGAGCATCTTTCTTTGTCCCTTCTTTTAAATTAAACATATATTTTGCATTTTCTTTTGTAACTCTTTTATTAACCTTGACACATTTATATGGACCCACCATTGCTTCCTTTTTATGCCTCATCATATCTATGAATGAATCCGTGGTTGGTCTAAGCTTCTTGTGAATATCAAGAAATGAGTTTAGAGAGTGCACAACTATTTCTAAGCTTTCTCCACTCTATGCAGGGATTTCCATACTCCCAAGATCTTTCTTCAATTTACAATAATGATTTTCTCTCTTTGGTAATGTGCATTGTTGGAGGCTTGTCTCCCAAGAAATCTCATCTAATATCAGATGGATAAATGGTCGTTGGTGTTTGACCTTCTTCTCTGAATTTCCATCTTCACTTATGTCTACTTGGACCAACATTTTCACCATTTGAATCAATATATAAAATTACATAAATATAAAAACATATTAACAAATGTTTCCATACATGTATGCAATATACACATGTATACGCATATGTGCGTACAATTAATTGACATGTACAAATTTGTTTTAATGTAAAAAAAAAGTATATAATCTACGAAAATGATGTTGACCACTCGGAGAATGTTGACCTCCCTGAGATTGATGACCACCCAAAGAATGCTGAGCACCCTAAGATTGATGACCACCTGAAGAATTTTGACCACCCTGAGATTGATGACCACTCGAAGAATGTCGTCCACTGTCATGCGACAACATTGTGATCGAAAAATCTAAAAAAAATAGAAAATCAATTCAATATTCATGTTTACATACATATTATTCTACTAATTTATAATTTAATTAAATTCAAATAAACATATATAATAAATACCATGATATGAACGATGGACCTCCCTCGATTCATTTGGTATTCGCTTTGATCCATGACCTCAACTTCCTGCTCTAGTAAATACATGACACTCTATTGATGTTTGCCCCAAAGAATTATGTGGTAAATTCCCATCCATGATATATATATATTTAGAGTTGCTTTTGAAAAGATAAAAAAATTTAGAAAATTGTCATATCCCTTGAAGTTACCTCATGCATTTAAATATCTTGAAATTTCTTTTAAAAAGATAAAAAATTTAGAAAATTGTCGTATCCCTTGAAGTTACCTCATGCATTGAACTGATGTAACCCTTGAAATTACATCATGCATTTTAAGATCTTCAAATTTCTATCTAAAAACATTTAAAGAATTCATGAAATTAATGTAACAATTTGAAGCTCTTCATTTAAAATATACTCAAGACTAAAAACAAAAATGTTGAAGCACACACGTTTTGAAAATTAAATACAAAAATTCTAAAACATGTCAGGTTCATGAAGTTGTGCTTACATAGTGAGGGCACACTTGGTATAGAATTTAAAAAGCACATCGTCATTAAAAATGACACATTGATAACTAAAAAACACACACATATGAAATATATCTTACAATTTTCATCAATAAATAGTGATTGATAATTGATTAACATTAATTCATCTTTCACACTAAAATCTTGAATAGGAATTTCACCATGCAATAGATCACTAGATATCCTATTAATATTTGGACAATGTCTTATGCTAAATGACTAAATTGACCGATAATATTTTTTGCTTCTCCATGCAGTTGTTTTAACCTCTTTTTTTGAACTTGTTACATGCATTTCATTTAGTTGCAGAAAAGTTCAGAATTGGTGAAGACTATAATTCCATTGCATCCATACTCCCTAGTTGTTCCTAAGCCTTCTATAAATGCAATATAATATGATTTATTGTTTTTTGTTCTTCCAAGTACATTCCTTTTCCTTTGGAGGAATTTGTTCATCACAATATCTCATAGCACATAAGAAATCATTGCTAACCTTGGATTGGGATAACCAGAAACTTCTATGTATAATGTCCATTTTTCAACGATGTTTAATGGGTTTTCTGATCCCTTTAAAAAACAAATTCAATAAAATGAATTTAATATATTTATAGAGGTATTTTTACATTCTGCAAAATATCATTGTTTAGACAAATGTATTGGAAGGATATGTAGAAAGAAAGGATGTTTCTACTTGGTTGGATGAATGGAGAATTGCATCAAGAAAACAACTAGAGATCTCTAATTCAAATCAACTACCAATCTCTAATTCATTCAACTTATCTTCAACTCAACTGAATGTTGAAAGTATTAACTAATTTATTTCTATGTTCATTCCACAAATACAAATATTTCTATTTGAACTTAGCTTCAAATCACCTAAGTTTGAAAGTATTTGTTAATTTATTTTTATTTTCATTCTTGAAAATTTAACACTCATTATTCTTTGTTATAAAATTAGTTTATCAAAGCTATAATACATGTTTATTTATATTCCATACATGGTTCTATTTATATGATTCTTTAAAAACTATAGTTAACAAAGGAAAAAAATGGAAAATGATAGATCGGTTCTATTCAATTAAATTTAACACTTATATTACCTTGTTATAAAATTTCTTACTAAAAATATAATACATGTTTTTTTATATGGCCTAAATGGGTCTATTTATATATGCTTATTTCAAAATATAGTTAAGAAAGAGGGAAAAAAATAAAACGAAAAATCCTAGAGGTCATTTTATTCTACTAAATTTAATACCTATGTTTCTTTCTTAACATTAAAGCACTAACATTAAAATTAAAAAATCAAAAATAGATGTCAAATCAATGCCAACATGGTAATTAGCTTCAATCTCATGCGCCCAACAAAATAAAAATGAAAAGGAGGTATCTCAAAAATAAACTACTACTTGAAAATAACAAGTACAAGAACCTTCAATTAAATGTATTCTACCTCATGTTTAGAAACAAATAAGACCCATGTTCCAAGAAAATAGGGTAGAAAAGTGAATTAAACGTAATGAAAAAGGAAACGTGGATGAACATATAACAATAGAAGCAAGGAAAGTATGTTATCAAGAAGCATCAAGGTTGTTCTACAAGATAAATCAAGGTAGAACAAGTCAACCAATAACGTTAAAATCAAAACACCAAAAATGGATGACAAAGCAATGCCAACACTCTAATTAGCAAACCAATAATATTAAAATTAAAAAACAAAAAATACATGAAAAAGCAATGCTAACAGTCTAATTAGCTTCAATCTCATGCACCCAACAAAATAGAAATGAAAAAGATGTATCTCAAAAATAAACTACTACTTCAAAAGAGAAAGTACAAGAACCTATAGCTCAGTGTATTCCGCCTCATCTTAGGAAGCTAATAGAGCCATGTTCCAAGAAAATAGGGAAGCAAAGTGAATTACACATAATGAAAAAGGAAACATAAATGAACACATAACATCAAAAGAAATGAGAGTATGTTACCAAGAAGCATCAAGGTTGTTTTATGAGATAAATGAAGGAAGAACAAATAAACCCCATAACATTGAAATTAAAACACCAAAAATAGATGATAAAGAAATTCAAACACTCTAATTATCTACCCAATAACATTAAAATAACAAAAAAATGGCAAATTAATGCCAACACTCCAATTATCTTTAATATCATGCACACAACAAAATAAAAATGAAAAAAATGTATCTAAAAAATAAACTACTACCTTAAAAGAGCAATTGCAAGAGCATTCAATTAAGTCTATTATGCCTCATCTGATGAAGCTAATAAGACCTAAATTCCATGAAAGTAGGGAAACAAAGTGAATCGCACATAATACAAAAAGGAAACATAAATGAACATATAACAATAGAGGCAAGGAAAGTATGTTACCAAGAAGCATCAATGTTGTTCTACGAGATAAATCAACTTAAAACAAGTCGACAGAATAACATTAAAGTTAAAACACAAAAAATGGATTACAAAGAAATTCCAACACTCTAATTATAAAACCAATAATATTAAAATCTAAACACAAAAAATAGATGACAAAGCAATGCCAATATTATAATTAGCTTCAATCTCATGCATCCAACAAAATAGAAATCAAAAATATGTATCTCAAAAAGAAAATACTACTTGAAAAGAGAAATTGCAAGAATCTTCAATTGAGTGTATTCTGTCTTATCTTAGGAATCAAATAAGACCCATGTTCCAAGAAAATAGGGAATCAAAGTGAATTACACATAGCGAAAAAGGAAACATAAATGAACATATAAAAATAGAAGAAATGAATGCTACCAATAAGCATATGGGTTGTTCTATGAGTAAATCAAAATAGAAGAAGTAAATCCAATAACATGAAAATTAAAACACCAAAAATGGATTACAAAAAACTATCACCACTCTAATTAGCAACCCAATAATATTAAAATTAAAACACAAAAAATAGATTACAAAGCAATACCAATTGTACAATAAGTTCCAATCTCATTCACCCAACAAAATAGAAATGAAAAAGATGTATCTAGAAAAAACTCCTTGAAAAGAGAAAGTACAAGAACATTCAATTAATTTTATTCTGCACCATCTTAGGAAGCTAATAAGACACAAGTTACAAGAAAATAGGGAAGCATGGTGAACTAATCATAATGACGAAGGAAACATAAATGAACATATAAAAATAGAAGCATGGAAAACATATTACCAAGAAACATAAATGTTTTTCAATGGCCATGATATCATCTTCCTTTTCATTAGCATCCTCTTTGTTGATCAAATTTTTCATTTTTTCAATTAAAATGTTATGTGCTTAGAATATGGGGATGTGATACTAGAATTAATGAGAGGTGAATCATTTCTAGTTATTGGCACTTCATCATATGCCCATATTCTCAGGATATAACATTTTGATCGAGTGCAGGCTCCTAATAATTGTAGGACATCTCTTTGGAGAGTTTTGGTGAATTTGGATCATAGTTCTCCAAGATAAATTAAGGTAGAACAAGTCAACCCAATAACGTTAAAATTAAAACGCCAAAAATAGTTGACAAGGCAATACTAACACTATAACTAGCAAGCCAATAACATTAAAAATTAAAACATCAAAAATAGATGACAAAGAAGTACCAACACTCTAAATATTTTCAATCTTAGGTTCCCAATAGAATAAAAATGAAAAATATGTAGCTCAAAACGAAACTACTACATGAAAAGAGAAACTACATGAACCTTCAATTAAGCCTATTCTACCTCATCTTATGAAACTAATAAGACCCTTGTTCCAAGAAAATAGGGAAGTTTGAAGGGAATTACACATAATGAGAAAGGAAACATAAATGAAAATATAACAACAGAAGCAAGGAAATTATTTTAGCAAGAAGCATCGAGGTTGATCTACGAGATAAATCAAGGTACAACAAGCCAGCCCAATAAGATTAAAATTAAAACACCAACAATATATGACAAAGCAATCCCAACACTTTAATTAGAAACACAATAATATGAAAATTAAACACCAAAGATAAATGACAAAGAAATGCGAACACTTTAATTAGAAACACAATAATATGAAAATTAAACACCAAAGATAAATGACAAAGCAATGCGAACACTTTAATTAGATTCAATCTCATGTACTCAGCCAAGTAGAAATGAAAAAAGATGAATCTCAAAAAGACAATATTACTTGGAAAGTGAAAGTACAAGAACCTTCAATTAAGTGTATTTTGCATCATCTTGGGCAGCTAATATACCCATGTTCCAAGCGAATATGGAAACAAAGTGAATTGCATATAATGAAAAAGGAGACATAAATTAAATATAATAGCAAAATCAAGGAATGTATATTACCAACAAGCATGAAGGTTGTTCTAAGAGATAAATCATGGTAGAACAAGTTTTGGTTTATATTTTGGAAGCTTTTTATGTCTCTTTAAATGATATTTTAATTATTTCATTTTTTTAAATAACTATAAGACATAGATTAATTGTTATGTGCGGGGTTAATCTTTATACATTCAAATTTCACGAGATATGTATCAATTGATATGTGTGACATTAATCATTGTACTTTCAAATTTCATGAAAAAATAAAAGAAACCCATTTTTAAGGAAATTAAATTATCCTAATAGACTTCCCTACAAACTTGAGCTACTTTTTTGTAGAAAACAACACCTCTAAATTACTGTTATACTATTCTAATTACCTATAAATGTTCTATGGTTTGTAGTTATTTACAACTACCTAGTTACTAAACCTTTGATAACAAATGTTTTAAATGTTATGGCTGATGTGAATGAACTCACAAATATGTTTTTGATTGTCAGCTTCATAATTGTTTTATCTTCACCGCGTTTGTACACTATTTTATAAGATATAAGACATCATTGACACTCTATAAATTTTGGAACGTATTTAACTTAAAAAACACCCTATGACTTTAAAAAATATGAAAGTGAATGATAAATTCTTGTCAAACATGAGTGTGTCAATTTTCCTCCTATAATGCATCTAGTCTGAACTCATTTATTTCTCATTTCATGATTCTTACCTCAGAGCAAGACAAGATTTTCATTATCAAATACTTGATCACTTAGTGTCTGATTTCTGGAATCAAGGATGTCTCCACCACTAGTTGATCTTGATTTTGATGCTCTTATTAAGGTAGCATCGACCAAGGTTCTATGCGTGGTTAAAATAATTGCTTCCAACAAAACATGGGATAAATAACTCAAGGAAAATCTCTTGCTTCTAAAGTGTACCATTGATCAAATTTCCAAGAATATTTAGATAAATCACCTGATAGAGGTAATTAGTTCAAAGAATTTCAAGTTGTCATCCAAGAACACATTAAGCTTGTAGAAATACTAGAAATATTAGAGAAGGTACACAACTTTGATATATTCTGAAAGTATCGATATGGAAATAAAATACGTAAGTTTCAAGGGAAAGTCTCTGATTTCCTTACTTTAGTTCCATTGGTTATCACCCTTGATATGCAGAAACTAGATGCACATTTTAGGGTTTATTTTCAATGATTTGAAAGTGAAAATAATAATGACACTCCTAGAATGACTACCAATCTCATTTACACAACCTCTAGCTTCTTCGCTTACACTTAGGAAAGGAAAGGGAATTAGCTTCTCCGCTAGAGTAGGTTGCTCAAATAGAGAAGGGATTGTTTATTTCATGTCATTTTGGATTTCCTCCATACATTTATCCATATGGCTGAGATTAGAATCTATCCTACATAGGATAACTCAACATCTTCTTGGACAATTAAGAGTTAATGAAATTGTCTCAAATAGAATCCAATTTATTAGACAAACGCTTGATTACAATGTTTTGTTAGTTTTGGAGTTGTAATGAGGGTGAAAATTCCTCATTCCTTCTTTAGGAATGGTAGTGTTTGGCTTGACACTTTTAAGAGAGTTTTCCCTACTAAGAGAGCCTTCCCCTACCGAGATTTAGTCATGCTAAGGCTAGACAATATAGAATTAATACAATGGTTAAAGAGATACTGTGATACTGTGTATGTCTCTTTAAATGATATTTTAATTATTTCAACTTTAATTTTGTTTACATGGCCATTTCAAATTGAGTTTGAGGTCGACTGTGGGTATAGAGTTGGTAAGTATGGATAGGTAGGTAAGTTACTATCCCACACAGTGTTTTATTTGTATCCCCATTAGCTCTCTGGGGTAAGAATGTAATTAGAATTCCGTTAAATCAAGTTTATTTTGGGTATAAAAGAATTTCTAAACAGTTATATAGTTAAGGTGTTGGATATAAAATCATTTATAACCATTTCCACATAGGTACATAGTTAAAATCATTGTCATTATCATTATCTATTGATTTTATTTTTTACCAGAGGAAGGATCCTCGGGAAACTTACCTAGATTAGATCAGGAGGCTAGACAAGGAGGCTAAGAAAGCTTCCAACGATGAGAAATCAACCAAAATTCCTTTGTTTCCATGCTACAAAAGAAAAAAAAAAACATTATAAAAAATTCCAATTAAGAAATTTTTGTATATAAAGAATTACGTTACGAACGATCATCACAACGCTCGGCTCCAAGAAATTAAATTACGAATGAAATGAATGAACCTCACAATGCTCGACGTTGACTGGGCTAAACAAGCCATAGACCACATGCTTGGTAAAATTGCATGGCTCAATAGACAACAGTCAGAAATCAACACAACAAAAAACTTCGCAGAAGGGTGTGGCCTATCATATATATAAACATTTTTTCGTTGGAATAAATAATTCAGTTCAAAAACATAGTTCAACCAAACAAATTGTTTGGCTAAATCATTTATTCAGCCGAGTCATTTATTCGGCTAAATTATTTATTTAATGGAACCATTTTTTGCTGATTTTTTCGACTCTTGTAAAAATTATGTTTAACAATTGATGTTAGTCTAAACAAACAAAATTTTAGCCAAACCTTCGTATAATAGTTTAGCTAAAAATTTAGGAAATTTGGCTGAAAACAAATTACTCCATCGAAAAATTGAGATTATGAATTTTTTAGGGCATTTCTTACAAAAGTGGAACCGAGCTTCACATTTTCACCCTTAATAAAACATATTTCATATCAAGTGAAAAAATTTCCATTTCTGTTGAGATGTTATGGCTAAAATAGTTTTAATAATGTCTAACCTTGCTACTGGAGCAAGGGCTTCACCATCGTCAACACCAAACTATTGTGGCAATGTTTTTGCAATCATCCTTTCCTTATGTTTCTCAATTTATCATTTTTCATTCACCTTGGTATTGTATACCCATTTTGCACCAATTCTAGTTTTATCTCCTGGGGGATCAACTAGTTTGCAAGTCTCATTGTTCTCTATGGAAATTATTTCTTGATTCATTGCATCAAACCAATTCTTTTCTTTTACTATCACTTCAAAATGGGTTGGTTTAGATGAAAGAAAGGAAAACATATTCTATTGATCAAGCTCATGCTCCTCCTCATATATTTATCTGATGCTTCTAGTATTCTTATTATCTTCTAAACACGATGAATCACTATAAGATTCACTGCTGGAAGATGTACCATTTTTAGAGCGGTATGGCTCTTCCTAACCCTAAGATATTGGTAGCTGTGGGAGATGAGTATGGTGATTTTAAGCTTCATCAATTTGATCACAACAATATTTCTTTTCAAAAAATTTAACATGCATGCTTAAAAAAAACTTCTTGATTACTAGATTGTAAAGTCGATGGGCCTTTTATTGTTCACTAAAACACACAAAAATACCTCTTTCACTCCTATCATCCAACTTCTTTCTTAGCTTCTCAGAAACATGCCTAAATTCTACAAATCCAAAAATTCTAAAGTGAGATACATTCACCCTATTACAATCCCATTCTTCTTGAGGTACTCTATCTTGGATACTCGTTGTTGGAGATCTATTGATAACATAGACTATAGTAGAAACTACTTTAGCCCAATAGTAATTCGAAAACTTCTTCTCAAGAAGCATACATCTGGCCATATTCATGATTAACTGGTTTTTCCCCTTGTGTCCGACCTGAGAACATTTAAAGGCTTTCCACTCTACTTGTATGATTCTGCTTTGAACTGCTGCAATATCAAGAAGGTATCATATTTATTTTTAAGAAAATAAAGCATATCTTCTTTCTATAATCATCAATAATGGTTAGAAAATAAATATTACCATCAATGGACTCTATTTCCATGGGCCCACATATGCCTATATCAACTAGCTTGAAAGGCTCTTTTTCTCTAGTCAAAGATGTCAGAAATCTATCTCTTTTAGTTTTTGCTAGAATACAAATTTCATTGATACAATATTTTTCATTCAAAACAGTGAGACTAATGACCATAAAATGTTTCTGAAGCATATATGGACTATTTAGTGGAATATTCCTATACATAAAATGTCGTAACTATAACTCTTATATTTTTGAGACATCCTGTGTAAATACTGTGAAAGGTTTTGACTTCTAAGAGTCAAAGGAAACTTCCTATTCTTGGTTTTTTTAACCTTTTCTATCAATATTATATTGATAAGTTTATCATATATATAACACGTGTTCCCTTGCAATGTTGTATCATCACCGTGTTCCATCAATTTACCCACATTGATAAGATTATGCTTCATATGTGGAACATAATACACATTAGGTATATATTTATGTTAATTATGTTTTGTAAGAACAAAGATAGTACCTTTCCCTTCACTTTTAATATGGGAAATATCTTCGAGAGTAATTTAAGATATTATGGAAGGATCAATTCAAAAATCTAGATTTTTGTTTCTTGTCCTATGATTATTCCAACTATTGTCTAGCAACCAAAGGTCCTCGTTGTGACTGCATTCAGAAAGATTGCAGGAAATAAACATTGTTTCACACAATTATCCTTCATTGTTGGAGAGATGGACATAGCCTCTTTCTTAATGTGATTATTTCTTTCTTCATTGATGTCATAATTCCCATATTTCTTGCAGTAGTAAAATTGGAAACTATATTTGCTCCATCTTCTTCTTCTCTGTCTTTGGTTTTGTATAGGTCTCAATTTCTCTTTTGCATGAGGATGTTTTGATTTTTCTATGTCTTGACCTCTTCCTAGCTTGTTTCTATCTTTATATCCTCTATCTATGCCTCTTCCAAGAGAGATTTATGTTTTGAAAGCTTGTTCCATGGGATCTTCTACCAGGTTAAGTCTTCTTTCATGTGCTCGAAGTGATCCAGTCAATTATTCTATAGAGAAGGTTCTAAAATATTTGGGTTACTAAATTGTTGTTATAATCATGTCATATTTCTTGGGTATACTTCAAAGTACTTTTTCAACTATCACTTGAATTGCAATGGTTTCACCAATAAGTTTGATTTGATTGATGATGCCCATAACTCTAGTCATGAACAAGTCAACATTGTCTTTGTCAGTCATCTTCAGGATTTCAAACTAGCTCTCAATGTGTGTAATTTAAAATTCTCAAATGTATCATTACCTCGATATGCAAATTTCAAAATATCCTAGGCTTCTTTTGTTGTTGATGCACTGGTTATCCTGTTGAAGATATATTCGTCGACTGAGTTTTGTATCCAACATTTGGATTTGTGTTCTTAATTTCTTAGTTTTGTAGTGACATTCATATGATTATTGTCAATGTTTTCTAATGATTCTTGGGTTAGCACTACATAATCATTCTGCAAGGTATCCCAAAAATTTTGAACTTGCAGAAAATTCTTCATTCGTAAAGACTAGAATTCATAATTTGACCAAGCCAGATCAATATTTGTGAAAAATCACTAAAAGAAACCATTTTTTTAATACGAATGTGTGGGAATTTTTTACAATCTCTTTTTCAAGGATAAAAACAATATCTTATAAAAATGGTCTTCTTCTTTTAAAAAACTATTTAATAAAATCATTTTTTTTGTTTCAATAACAAACTCCTTTTCAATAGTTACCTTATATCATAGTGGCTGCGGCTCCAATTTGAAAAAAAAAAAAAACTTATTTTAAATTTTTTTTTCTAAGAGTAAGAAAGATGTATTTCGAATATCTAAGGAAAGGCTTCAATATGAAGAAGCCTTGACTTTTCACCTTTTCAAAACTTTTTGTCTCTTGAAGATAAAAACTACTCTCAATGACCTTTGAAGGGAACGCTCATTTTTTTTAAGAGACTCAACTTTCCTTTCACAAAATGGACGTAATCCCCTTAAAGAAGATCTTGTAAGCACTTTGGAAAATATTTCATGATGGGATAACAAAACCATTTTAATATCAATCAAAATTTTTGTTGCCTTGACCCTTTTGTTCTTCGTGGATCTGATTGAATTTAAATGCTATGCTTTTAACCTTTTGGTGCTTCGTGGAACCAATTGAATTTAATGCTCCACCTTTCACCATTTTGTGCTCCATGCTTCCTATTGAATATAGTGGAACCACATTTTTATAATATAATAGCTAATGTTATTCTAAAAAAATTGTTTCCTTTCTTCAAAAAATGTTGTTGCATGTTTTGGGTGTCGTGTCTCATGACATAGATTAGGTGGGCAAACATTCACACTGTACAAATAAAATTTGATGATACATATTAATTATATATATTGACACCAAATTAAGTTATATATAAATATTTTAGTGTTTTTTCTAGATAGGGATACTATATTAGACAAACAATCACTTGAGTGAGAGAATATCTCAACCACACACCAATCTAAATAACAATAACACCTAAATATTAGGAACATACTCTTTTACATAGTAAGAGTCACAACTAAGACAAGTAGGAATTAAATTTCCAAGTCACCCCCGTAATGACTACTTGTCTCAATCTCAATATGAAAAGTTTAGTTGTGGTCAAACATGACAAAATAATATGTCAATGTCCATATAAAGCAACGCCCATCCACCAAAATGCATGGGTGCCCAACCGCTACAACAGCTACTCTACTAGGATGTCATTAGTGTACATGGTTCTATAAACCATTATATCCATAGATGTACTTGTACCTACAAATACCTCTCCATCATCATAATAATGGGTTTTATTGGATTACCCATAACCATGTTCGTGGTTTTATCGAATTACCCTCAACCTGCCAAAAAGGCCTCTCAGCCACCAAGTCTCAATACAGCCACCAAGGCTCAACTCAGCCACCAAGGCTCACAATCTTGCCACCATGGCTCCCCAAAAAACCAACTCAACCAGACCCGGGTTTTTCTTGGCTCACCCTTAAAGATGCGAAGGGATTTGTCAGCTCACCCTAAACCATGCATACAAGAATCCCTATCCACTTCACTCTAAGACACGGTTTCTAGATTACCATAAACCAAACTTGCAAAGTGATTTTTGGCCTAACACAAACCTGCAATTATAAAGTAGTTTTAAGATTACCACGAATTTCATGGGGGTACACACGCCTCATGAGGCTTACATTACACACTTTCTTACTAATA
The DNA here is from genome assembly GCA_000404065.3 of Pinus taeda. Taxonomy (NCBI): domain Eukaryota; kingdom Viridiplantae; phylum Streptophyta; class Pinopsida; order Pinales; family Pinaceae; genus Pinus; species Pinus taeda. The sequence continues at coordinate 36,873 of APFE030793898.1, read as the reverse complement.
AATATATGTGACACTTAATACACCATCATCATAAGTCTATTCCACAAATCCAGTGAAACTTTAAAGTACATGTCCATCATAATTGATGTTACTACTCCTTTACCTCATGTTTTGAATTTTTTCACATCATGGGCATCTTTGTCTTGGAAAATTAAATCTTGGAATTCCTTTCTTAAACTATCATTTGTTAAAGTAACCAATTTAAAAAAAAATAACTTCAGATTGAGCTGGTTAATCTCAATATGTATATTTATTTTAATTCCAATATACCTTCTGTCATATCCCTCTTGTAATTAACTCAACGTAAATCAAACTGTTATGAAATAAGTTAGAAATCAGTTATTGAATTGATTTTTAATTCCCGTGAAACTAAATTAAGGATGAATCAAGAAAAGGAGGTTACGGTGGTTTTACTTAGGGAGTGGTTCCAATCCAAAACTGATTTTTGGAGAGCTGTAAAAACGGAAAGTAATGGAGGGTTATGGGAATCGCTGTGCGATGTGCTGGAGATGAGGGTTTTTCCTCGATTACATGCATAATGGTGCTCAGCACATGTCTTGGGCGCTTTGTAGCAGAAGGCTCTCATCATCTCTACATGATTTGCTTTGGAAGGATCTCTTTGTTTTTCTTGCTGAAGGCAGAGTACCAGTCTTTTCTTTCAGTGGCAATGGTACCTGTTATCCTTCTTTCTGTTTCGTTCTCTTCACCAGTTTATTTATTGATTTCACTACTAACGATTGGGTGGGTTAGTTAGTTGAGTAACTGGTTATTAAGCAGATCGGTTGGTATCCTAGATAATAGAATCTGGGTTTTTGTTTTAATGGAACACTGCTTAAAAACGAGTTTTAGTCCTTTTTAAGTCTCTTTCTAATGCTGTACTGGGCGAAAGGCTATTTATGCCGCAACCCTGATGATAGTGACAGGCAGTTTTCTTCTGTATCATTTTAGAATAGCAGGTTAGGTTGAATGTTGCACCTGACACTAGTTTTCGATGATACTTTTGATAGATGAGTTATGCGCTAAGTCGATTAACTAGTTTTTTAAGTAGTTCAATTGATTTCGGAGTAATCAAATCTGAGCTTCTGTGTCAATGGAGTATTACCTCAAAATTTGAATTCAATCCCTCGTTGTACTGGCCCTAGCACTGTATTGGGCGAAAGAACATTTTGGTTCATCCGCAGTTGATTGTGGTGTCGTTATGTTGTAACCTTGTTGACAGTAATAGAAGGTTGTCTCTCACATCATTTACAATAGAGCTGCACCGAGCCCTGGATAATGGTTCGACTGTTAATGAATGTGTTGGTTAATTTCTGGATAATATAATCACAATTTTCTTAATAGAATATTGCCTCAGAATTTAGAGTTTGTCACTCGTAAGGACTCGCCCTAGCTCTATATTGGGCGAAAAGGGCTGAAGTTCCATCCCAAGGCGAATTGTAGATGTCAGAACCTTTTTGAATATGATAGTAGATTGTCTTCTGCATCATTTAAGATAATTCTAGTCAGTCTCGTACCTAATGCTACAGAACCTTAAGACTAGGAAAGTACAATACGTTTGTTGCAGTGATATTTCTTTTGAATCTGGGAAAAGGGTTCCGGTGTTTGATTGAGCCGGGGAAATATTTACCTTGGTGACACAGATAAATATGATACACATGTTTTCACTATTGTCATAATTTGAAATTAATATGAAGTCTATTGCCTCCAAGCAATCTATTACATTCACGCTAGTGCCTTTTTATATATTAGGCTGGACAGCGAATATATTTGCCCAAATTCTTAAAAGACTTGCTCGCATTTATGAAAACAAGTTTTATCATCAGTGAAAAGGTGAACTTATAAACACTTTTCTTAGGCCATACATTTGCAAACTTGTTGTATAGGCTCTATAATCTTTGTATCTAGAGAAGTGGGGCACTCTTACAACCGAAGGATAGGGCACAATGGTTAAGAGCATGTATTTCTTGGTAAGGGGTTACAAGTAGAATTCTAGAGAAGTGAATATGTGCCGCATATATTAATGAAGGGCTATTATGATAAGCTATTGAACACACAAAGAATATTCATTGTGTTAGAGATATGTTCATTGTTTGGATAGAGAAACTATTGAGTCATATTTCTTTAGGAAAATGATATGTGAGTACTTTTATGCTAACGTAACTAATATTTTAGTTTCTTGTTGAATGGGATGTGTAAACAAATAATATTTGTGTTAGCTTTCATTAGAAAGGGTATACATACACATGCAGGAAGAGGCAACAAGTTGTGTTGGCAACAAGTTGTGTTGGTTTGCGTTACATGTTTGCAAGCATAAAAAAATAATAGCTAGAGGATTAGCTCTTTTGATAAAGTTTACATAAAATTTTCATGTAAGGAGATTGTAACTGATGTTGTAGTGAGTCCCTTCAAAGGAATGCCTTAGCGTGTTGTCCTCTAAGAGTATGTGCTTATGCGAAGGGAAATGCTAGTTCATATAATTATTAAAGATGGGCTAATATGGTATGCTATGGTATGCACAAAGAATAGTCATTGTGATATGGAGTTATGCTCTATGTATGTTAAAGAGACTATGTTTAGTTCTCGGAAAAAATAGCTATATGAAAAGAACATATGTGCTAAGCATAAAAATAATAGTTTATTGCATGTATGAAAATATAACGATTGTGTTATACATGTTGGTAGAATTAATGGGTTGGAATTCTAAAGAGAATTATGCATTAGAGTAAATGAACATTGAGGAGGTAAAACAATATTTACTTGAGTAAATGTATTAGTTATATAGTATGTCATGCTTGCTCATGCATATGAGTAGAAGTTAAAAGATCTCTTTTAGAGGTTGCTAATTGATTGATTAATATGGTATCTAATCTTGTTTCCAAGCTCGTTGACAACTCATTGACAGGAAACGATGGTGGTTGGTGCCAAAGAAGAGTGATATTTAACATTGTGACAGGAAAGGGATTAATGGTCCATGCAAATAAGTTAGAGTTACAGGATTGTTCATTGCTAGAACAATCACGCCACAAGGAATGTTGCATGTGGCGGTATGTAAGGAAAGTGTTTCATGGAAAATGTTTTAGCTTTTAGCTAGTTATGTAATATCTTGATGATAATTCATTGTAATGATTTCATAACAATGGTTAAGGGATGGAATCCCTTATGAGCCATTGAGTGAGGGGTGAAAACCCTCACGAGCGTTTAATAATAAAATTAAACGTTTGCTGGTTTTCACCCTACAGGGTTTCCAGGGTATATTGGTGTTCAATGGTGTGATTGCCTTTTGTGTCAGTTTGATGATGATGAATCCTTGATGTTGATGGTTCTTTATTTGATGACATGATCATATTGTCCAAGTAGGAGATTAATTAATATGTTTATGGAAATCATGAAATGGATGCAAGGATTCATGGGATAGTTTATGTTATTACACTACTACAGTGGTGGTTAAAGGTTATGCAATGGTTATGTAACTTACTGTCTTTGATGGGAATTTACTTGATGTACTAATGAATACTATATCTAATGGTTAATGATGAATTGTGGAGTTGTTAATTGGATAATTACTTGTGGTAATTTGTATAAAAAATTCTAACTCCCTATTTTTACATACGAGGTTATCGGGGTATGTTACAAGTGGTATCAGAGCTAAAGGTTGCAATACTGGCGCCTTTGGGAATTGGTAAGCAGAGAAGAAATTGAGGTACGCCACCAGTGGCTTTAACTCAGGTATGTGTTTAGCCATTCGCAAATTGATCTGTGTAGTACACTACCTTCGGCATCATATGTGTGAATCATGTTTATAACTGCTTTGAGTAGTAAGTAATAAAGTTGTTGAGTAACTATGTTCATGACATTGGATTCCTGATGATGATAAAAGACAATGAAACTTTTGTTGCACTTAAGAACAATATTGAACACTCATTACACTTATGAAAAATCTTGAACATCATAGACAAAAGTGACAATCAACAATCCACTTTTGATTTGCAAATATGGCGATAGCAATGATGTATTTATTAAACAGGATTGGTGTTGCAATGAACTAATTTTAATGAGTCAATGCATGAATTTAAAATACGTGGATGTCCTTGGATTTGATGATATGGTGTTTAAAAAAAAAAAGAGACTGTGCAAGATAAGCAGGGGCAAGAGCCAGTGCATGTGCAACGTCCACCTGAAGATAGTCATAAATATTTGCCAGATGTGGTGCATGGAATACATCTTCAAAAGGAAATAATTGGTACTTATGGCAATGCTTTGCACTTCAACCATCATTTTGGACTCTCTGTACATGAGTTCTCATCTGTGAGGCCCTCGTCGAGCTCCGTGGTGGTGTAGCATAATGAAGAGAAAGATTGAGGAGCGGTTTTGACATTGAGATCCTACGGTGTGGAGGCTTCCAAGAAAAAGATAAGTATCTTGCTCAATTCTCTTGAATTAAAATATGTGCATGTTATTATATTTACAATATTGCATTCTGAGAAGATAGTTCTCGTAAGTTTTGTTCCTGGTTTTCCAGATTTTTAACTGTCTATTTTTGTGCTATTTGATATGGATATTTTGGCACACAGTAGAAAACTTTATTTGCTTGAATCGACTTGATTGTAATAACTAATTTTTGATTCAGTCTTGTCATAGAAGCTTGAAGATGATTGGTAGTTGAGATTGGTTAGTATAGCATGACTAACCAATAGAACTTATATGCATTAATTGCATTAGATTTAATATTATTACAATTCGTAAACAAGTGATGGTTGATTGATGTCACATGCGTGGAATGTGTATGACGATTTTATGAGAAGAGTTCTTAATTTTACACACCATGAGAATGCTTGATGAATAGTGTATGCTTATGTCTTAATTATTTGAGATTCACTAGCATGGTATGTGTTATGTTAATCATTACTAGTTGTGAGATAAAAATCCTTTGAACCTCGATTTAATGATGGTTGAATTTATCTCTACTATGGGAATGCGGATTCTTATGCATGTTGCATTCTAGTGTGAAGTTAATTGTAGAAGCATGTTCAGTGGGTAACATTTCTAGAACCCATTCATGGTAGAAGTACATGTGACAATTATTCATAAATAGACTACATGTGTTAATGAAGTTATTAGTAAACTCTAACTACCTTCCCCAACTGTAGATGCTTTCAAAGGAAAAAGGAAGCAAGGAGAAGGGAGAAGACCATGCTGTAGGGACAGACGGAGAAGGGAAAAGAATCGGTAAGTCTGGTGATGACCAGATAGTGCTTGATGTGCATGTGAGTATTCCTTTGACCATGCTTAAGGAGTTGGAAGATGATAACTATAGTGTGTTAATGTTAGTGATTTTCGTAATGTCTCCTTGAAGTCATTATTCTGAAGTGGTCACATGGTAGTGATAAGATAATTATTGCATCTAACATCAAGGGGTAACTCTAGTGCATGTGTGACACTTAGGGGATCATGCTTCTAATTGCATAAGTAGAGGAATTGCTTCCGATAAGGGTAGTTTAATTAGTTAGCTATGCATGTTGAACCAATGGTTGGTCAGAACACCTTGGTTATGCTTAATTATATTAATGATGCATGGCTAATGCTGGCCATAGTAAACATAAGATAATACACCATTAATGACAATTTGGATTCAGACAACAGATTATGGGAAATTGGAAATGTTTAGATCATTAACTCAACTATTGTTGACAATTATACTTGCATATGCTTTTATACATGATGATATTGTATGCATGAAAAAATTTGGAAATTGAATACTTGTTAAAAGGATGCATATGTATAACCAATGTTGCTAATGGGATTAAGAAGAGGTAGCTTAATGGCAATAAGAAAACTCATCACATAAATCGTTGCAATATGAATTGTAATTATAAATGAGAAAGAATAAAGTTATATGATATGCATGAATTGTGTTATTTAGAATCTGAATGCATACAACATGTCTGAGAAATATGTTTCCCATCAATCTAGATGTTGTGGACCCATGATGAGGGTTAAGTGTAAATGCATGGTGTACATGCATGTTTATTTTGTTAATGATAATGTTCATATGGTTCATTACGTAGATTACTTTGGGAAAGAGTAAAGAGAAATTTAACATGCCAGACAGTTGCAGATAGTTGTGAAAGGCTAGAATGCCTTGGGTTGATGACAGTTACCTACTCGGAGGGGTTGATGGTACTTGTCTGCCCGGATTGTGAAAGGCTGGAATGCCTTGGGTTGATGACAGTTACCTGACCGGAGGGGTTGATGGTACTTGTCTTCCCGAGTTTGGGTTGATGGCAGTTACCTGCCCGGAGGGGTTGATGGTACTTGTCTGCCCGGATTTCCTCTCCATAGAATTCTTGAGCTGGTCGGCCAGTGGAATTCCATGTTATACCTAGTAAGGTCTCTATCCAAGAAACTGTCTGGATGTGAAAATAACTCGATTTGGTTGTGGAAACCAGTTCCCATGAGTTGAAAATTCTTTAGCCTATTGCAGTTATCATAGCTAAAGAAATTAACTAATCAGTTATATGTGATGTTAAAAATAAATTCTATATATGGTTGTGTGAAATATGTTATGCACATTTAACAGGGAATGAGCTTAGTGCTCAATAAGGAGTTATTAGAAATTTTAATTCCTTTGTTGTATTATTAATCTGGTGAACATCTTGGTAGGGGCTAAGAAAATTCACTTGATGTAGTGATTGACTGTTTTGATGATTAGAGAGCTATGTGCTCTTTTGGTACTTTTAGAAGTACTCTGTGGATGTCTTTAGTGAGAATCATTTTAGTGTGCTTGTGGAGCAGTGATGAGCTCTTTAAGGTACTTGTAAAAGTACTGTAATTTAAAAATCATCTAACATTGCACAGATTGATTGATAGTTAAAAGTATTTCATTTTGATTCGCAAAATTATGACTAATGCGATTGAATTTGTTGTCAAACATTACAGGATTACTTACCATGAAGAGTTGATGGGTGGTCTAGCCACTATTAAGATGCTTATGTGAAAGTGTTCATGATGTTTGAGAGTAGATGGTAAGTAATGGTATGTTGATATAGAGTTTGGTTTTTCAATTTGAATAAGGGCCAAGTGGTGGCAATTAGAACTTGCATATTTTTGCAATTATGAATGCTTATGGCTATTGATTTTTCTTATGTTATAACATTACTATTTTGTTTATTATCATTTCTTGGAATGAAATCTTTGATTTGAAAGTTGGAGGATCACATTTTGTGTGGTTTAGATGGTAATACTATGAGTAAAATCTCAAGTTCCCAATGAAAGATGAACACCGAGGACGGTGTTCTTGTTAAGGGGGGGAGTATGTCATATCCCTCTCGTAATTAACTCAACGTAAATCAAACTGTTATGAAATAAGTTACAAATCAGTGATTGAACTGATTTTTGATTCCCGTGAAACTAAATTAAGGATGAATCAAGAAAAGGAGGTTACGGTGGTTTTACTTAGGGAGTGGTTCCGATCCAAAACTGATTTTTGGAGAGGTGTAAAAACGGAAAGTAATGGAGGGTTATGGGAATCGCTGTGCGATGTGCTGGAGATGAGGGTTTTTCCTCGATTACATGCATAATGGTGCTCAGCAGATGTCTTGGGCGCTTTGTAGCAGAAGGCTCTCATCATCTCTACATGATTCGCTTTGGAAGGATCTCTTTGTTTTTCTTGCTGAAGGCGGAGTACCAGTCTTTTTTTTTCAGTGGCAATGGTACCTGTTATCCTTCTTTCTGTTTCGTTCTCTTCACCAGTTTATTTATTGATTTCACTACTAATGATTGGGTGGGTTAGTTAGTTGAGTAACTGGTTATTAAGCAGATCGGTTGGTATCCTAGATAATAGAATCTGGGTTTTTGTTTTAATGGAACACTGCTTAAAAACGAGTTTTAGTCCTTTTTAAGTCTCTTTCTAACGCTGTACTGGGCGAAAGGCTATTTATGCCGCAACCCTGATGATAGTGACAGGCAGTTGTCTTCTGTATCGTTTGAGAATAGCAGGTTAGGTTGAATGTTGCACCTGACACTGGTTTTCGATGATACTTCTGATAGATGAGTTATGCGCTAAGTCGATTAACTAGTTTTTTAAGTAGTTCAATTGATTTCGGAGTAATCAAATCTGAGCTTCTGTGTCAATGGAGTATTACCTCAAAATTTGAAGTCAAACCCTCGTTGTACTGGCCCTAGCACTGTATTGGGCGAAAGAACGTTTTGGTTCATCCGCAGTTGATTGTGGTGTTGTTATGTTGTAACCTTATTGACAGTAATAGAAGGTTGTCTCTCACATCATTTACAATAGAGCTGCACCGAGCCCTAGATAATGGTTCCACTGCTAATGAATGTGTTGGTTAATTTCTGGATAATATAATCACAATTTTCTTAATAGAATATTGCCTCAGAATTTAGAGTTTGTCACTCGTAAGGACTCGCCCTAGCTCTATATTGGGCGAAAAGGGCTGAAGTTCCATCCCAAGGCGAATTGTAGATGTCAGAACCTTTTTGAATATGATAGTAGATTGTCTTCTGCATCATTGAAGAGAATTTTAGTCAGTCTCGTACCTAATGCTACAGAACCTTAAGACTAGGAAAGTACAATACGTTTGTTGCAGTGATATTTCTTTTGAATCTGGGAAAAGGGTTCCAGTGTTTGATTGAGCCGGGGAAATATTTACCTTGGTGACACAGACAAATATGATACACATGTTTTCACTATTGTCATAATTTGAAATTAATATGAAGTCTATTGCCTCCAAGCAATCTATTACATTCACGCTAGTGCCTTTTTATATATTAGGCTGGACAGCGAATATATTTGCCCAAATTCTTAAAAGACTTGCTCGCATTTATGAAAACAAGTTTTATCATCAGTAAAAAGGTGAACTTATAAACACTTTTCTTAGGCCATACATTTGCAAACTTGTTGTATAGGCTCTATAATCTTTGTATCTAGAGAAGTGGGGCACTCTTACAACCCAAGGATAGGGCACAATGGTTAAGAGCATGTATTTCTTGGTAAGGGGTTACAAGTAGAATTCTAGAGAAGTGAATATGTGCCGCATATATTAATGAAGGGCTATTATGATAAGCTATTGAACACACAAAGAATATTCATTGTGTTAGAGATATGTTCATTGTTTGGATAGAGAAACTATTGAGTCATATTTCTTTAGGAAAATGATATGTGAGTACTTTTATGCTAACGTAACTAATATTTTAGTTTCTTGTTAAATGGGATGTGTAAACAAATAATATTTGTGTTAGCTTTCATTAGAAAGGGTATACATACACATGCAGGAAGAGGCAACAAGTTGTGTTGGCAATAAGTTGTGTTGGTTTGCGTTACATTTTTGCAAGCATAAAAAAATAATAGCTAGAGGATTAGCTCTTTTGATAAAGTTTACATAAAATTTTCATGTAAGGAGATTGTAACTGATGTTGTAGTGAGTCCCTTCAAAGGAATGCCTTAGCGTGTTGTCCTCTAAGAGTATGTGCTTATGCGAAGGGAAATGCTAGTTCATATAATTATTAAAGATGGGCTAATATGGTATGCTATGGTATGCACAAAGAATAGTCATTGTGATATGGAGTTATTCTCTTTGTATGTTAAAGAGACTATGTTTAGTTCTCGGAAAAAATAGCTATATGAAAAGAACATATGTGCTAAGCATAAAAATAATAGTTTATTGCATGTATGAAAATATAACGATTGTGTTATACATGTTGGTAGAATTAATGGGTTGGAATTCTAAAGAGAATTATGCATTAGAGTAAATGAACATTGAGGAGGTAAAACAATATTTACTTGAGTAAATGTATTAGTTATATAGTATGTCATGCTTGCTCATGCATATGAGTAGAAGTTAAAAGATCTCTTTTAGAGGTTGCTAATTGATTGATTAATATGGTATCTAATCTTGTTTCCAAGCTTGTTGACAACTCATTGACAGGAAACGATGGTGGTTGGTGCCAAAGAAGAGAGATATTTAACATTGTGACAGGAAAGGGATTAATGGTCCATGCATATAAGTTAGAGTTACAGGATCGTTCATTGCTAGAATAATCACGCCACAAGGAATGTTGCATGTGGCGGTATGTAAGGAAAGTGTTTATGTAAAATGTGTTTCATGGAAAATGTTTTAGCTTTTAGCTAGTTATGTAATATCTTGATAATTCATTGTAATGATTTCATAACAATGGTTAAGGGATGGAATCCCTTATGAGCCATTGAGTGAGGGGTGAAAACCCTCACGAGAGTTTAATAATAAAATTAAACGTTTGCTGGTTTTCACCCTACGGGGTTTCCAGGGTATATTGGTGTTCAATGGTGTGATTGCCTTTTGTGTCAGTTTGATGATGATGAATCCTTGATGTTGATGGTTCTTTATTTGATGGCATGATCATATTGTTCACGTATGAGATTAATTAATATGTTTATGGAAATTAAAAAATGGATGCAAGGATTCATGAGACAGTTTATGTTATTACACTACCACAGTGGTGGTTAAAGGTTATGCAATGGTTATGTAACTTAATGTCTTTGATGGCAATTTACTTGATGTACTAATGAATATTATATCTAATGGTTAATGATGAATTGTGGAGTTGTGAATGGGATAATTACTTGTGGTAATTTGTATAAAAAAATTCTAACTCCCTACTTTTACATGCGAGGTTATCGGGGTATGTTACATTCCTGCACTTCAGATTTAGGTGAAGAAGTAGAATGATGGCCGAATCAGCTGCACGAAGTAACAACGCTTAATTGAAACATGATGATTAGATCACTGCATTGCATGACAACAGAGGCAAGGGAGCTGCCAACGTATGATGGAATAAGAGTGGTGGATGAATTTCTAAGAAAATTTGAAAGCGCAGTACCAGAACAACAACAATTCAATGCTCTGAAATGGGTGCCATGCGCGACACCTGCACGATGGTGGGCTACAAATCAAGAAAGTTTCAAGGACTGGCGCGAATGTCGAAGGATGGTGCTCCCTAAGTTTTGGAAAAACCCAGCTCTGAATGAGATCCAGTCAGTAGGGGTGGAACAACTTGCGCACCTACCTTTCCCGATGGGTACAGACATATGTTGTATAGCCCGAACAAGCGCACACCACCCGCAGAATCAAGAATCAGAACAAACATCAGCAACAGGAAAGGTGATGCATGCTACCAATTATCCACAATGAAGCGTTCGATAGGGTATGCAGAGTACTGAAAAAGGTTTACCAGGCAAGACGCACTGATTGGGACCTGTGTGTACCAGTGGTTCAATGGGCCTATAGGACCATGTGCAAAACCCTAACTGTGGAAAAGATTCCAAAGGTGTGAAACAGAGTAGGGACCATAATTTCTGAAGAGAATGCAAACAGGGATTCGCATGTAATAGCTCCCGTAATTGTGATAGTATGCGAAGACCAAGATAAAGAAATCACATGGCTATGCAAGGTCAAACACATAGAGATTCAGGAATCCATTTGGCGAGGGAACCTTAGACTTCACAAACTCGAAAAGGACTGGGTACAACTGTGGAAGAAAATCATTTTGATGGACACCGAGATCAAAAGGCTAGAAAACGAGATCAAGCAAGTAGGTCTCGTCAAGCAACCAAGGATAACACGACATGGTGTGGATGATCATACCATTGGATTAGAAGATTGTTGCTAGGAATTTATGACTTTTCTGCCATGGCTATAACCACACCTCACCAAACACAGTAATCAGGGGAGTGCACTACGTAGAGTAGAACGCGTGGCGCCAGCTATCATGAAAGAAATTAAGGAGTTTCCATGGACTATATTGAAAGGCAAGTTGAAGTCTCGCACAGGTGGTATGACCACTTGACTAGCCGTAGGGAGCACATTATCAGCACTCCAGGCAGTTGAAAGAGAGTGTGGGACTATAAAAGAGTTTGTTTGGGAGGTGCACAATGAGGGAGGTGTGCGTAGAATCAGCATGTCACAAGGGTCACGACCACACACGGGGGGCTATGCTACCGCGCGGTAGGCTGGGAAGTGACTGTTGGTGTCACTATTCATGACAAGATGTCTAATTTAAGGCAAATGCGAGTGGACGGTGGGCATTTAAGACACAAATTAAGGGCATGATTTAGGGAAATCTACTGCCAAGAAAGCATTAATAGCCCAGAATAGGGGGGAACAGTCAAATTTGAATTCAAAGGGCACTATAAAACTCCAGGGGCTAGCCACAAGACAACACTTTTTCACTTGAGAATTGAGTATTTGATTAGAGCACAGACTGTTGAGTGCCGAGCAATATTTGAGCGCCGAAGTTCACAAACAACCATAGACAGTTAAAACAGGATGACGACTACCAGGAGAGGTTTGGGCTTTGTAAAAGGAACCACCGATGAGGCTGCGCAGAACCCCATGGTACATGATGTTCTTAGAGACAATGGAGTGGCACCAAAAGTCTCGAAATCGCCTTGGATGCTGAAGCCCAAGAAAGAAAAGCAGGTAGCGGGACCAGTTCGCATGTCCCTGAGCAATCCACAGTTAGGTAAACTCTCAGTGGAAGAAAAGGGAAAGCTTGTCACCATTGAGACAGATGATGAGGAGGAGGACGTACAAGCTCTCGTTGATGAGATGGAGGAAGCAGAAGACATGGAAGTGGACATCCAGCCAGTGCGCTCTGTAGAGAAATTGCCCAAGTACGTCCCTCCATAGAGAGGGAAAACTAAGATACCAAAGGACCTAGATGCCACTAAGAGTGCACTCCAGACCTTGATCCTCCCCGATGGAATTGTGTTTGAGGGTTCACACCTGGGTCGCGTGCCCATAATGAAGTTTGAAGATTTGGACCTCACAGACAGTGAGAAATTCCCACACTTAGTGATGGAGAGCCTTATGAAGCAGAGCATGGAGGGGCCAATCACAACACTAGAGACGTAAAAATGGCTGCGCGGTGTGGAGAAGGCCAGATTACTTCATCTGCTATGGATCCCACACTTTCACCGCATGGCTAACACTATTTTTGTCATCAGGCAGCTGCTTTTCCTGGTGCACGATGGGTAATTATGGCTGGAGGATCCTATTCCCATCACGGCAAATCTCATCCATAGACTTTCTTGGCTCCCCTGTAAGGGAAAGGATCCCATGGAGATAGCAAGAAGAAGCAAATATTTGGTACTCGCGGAGGCAATGAAGAAAAAATACAAGCTTGAGAAGAAAAAGAGGGGTTACGTAATCAACAACATCAAAGATAAATGGGTGTACGTAGCCACCCAACTCTTGGCTAGGAAGGTAATGAGAAAATGCTGCGGCGATGAGGTACCAGCACTGGTAGTTGCACTGGCTGAACAATGCACAGAGGGGGTCCAATTCAACTAGGTCGAGTTCCTCTACGAGGAATTCTTGACCAAATGCAAGGAAGTCCAGGAGCAGGGCAGTACATTCCACTACATGTGGTTGCTCTTGTCCATTTTGTTGGTAACAAGAGAATTGCCCAGGGATACTCAGTTCCCTAGAATTGAATAAGACTTACCAGAGACTGCAAAGTATGCGTCGCTCTGGGCCACCAAGAACACAAAGAGGATTTGCGAGACAAAGATCTTATGGCTACTCATGGAGGCGAGCATCCAGATGTGGATTAATAGACGATTGCACCTGTCCTCCACAATGCACAACAGTCTGGGTAGCTTTGCAGACTCCAAGGCAGACATGCATAGTGTTTACATCAAGGCGCGTAACGATCTAATGCAAAAATGGACCAAGCTCCCTTTCATCACCATTGATGATACAATCTTTTTAGTGTTAGAATCATGGCCCCCTGAGTGGCATGCCCCGGATATGGTGAAGCTGGGTAGGACAAGAACAAAGGAACAAAAGGATGAGGCCAAGTTGCGTGTCACAAAGTTGGCTGAGAAGAGGCGCAATTAAAAAGTAGTCGTCGAGGTAAGTGTTGCCCGCAAGGCAACAAGGGCAGAGCAGGCAAAGGCCACCAAAGTAGCAGCAGCAGCGCAGGCAACAGGGGCCACCACAATGCAGGACAAGGAGGGTTAGGACTTGTCTATAGGACAAGAAATAGAGGACACAAACCTTGCAGAAGAAGGCGCGGACCTGGGCACAACTTCCACCCAACTAAAAAGGTCACTCGCCACAGAGAGATCGGGACCACTAAAAAAGGTCAAGGCATCCAAATTGGCCATCAACCCAATCACGTTAATAGAAGGTGACCTCTATGACATCGGCAAAACGGTTCACGAGGTCACCAAGGAAGCGCTCCAGGAAGCCATGTCGGAGCAGAAGACTGTGTTGGGGGCCCTAAGGGCACAACTGTAGGAACTACAGGTGTGACCCCCAAAGGAAGGAACCGAAGCCACCTATGGCATAACAGGCACATCAATAATAGAGGAAATGCTACGAACAAAGATGGGCAACACCATAGTGCTACCGAAAGGAGGGCTAACAATAGAGAAAGAGGACGATAGAGACGTGGTGGGCAGGATCAAGGGACTTGCCCTTAGTTTGGCTGCCCTTCTGTGAGACACATTGTACCAATTGCAGGATTGCATAATAGTAGAGCTTCGTGCCAGGGAGGGCTGTGCAATTCAGGTGATGAGTGGGAAAAAGATCAACATCGAACAGCTCAACCTGTGGCGTGATGAATTGGTGTCACAGAACTAGCAGATCACACAGACAGTTGATGAAACATGCCGGCGAGTCCCAGAGTTTTCCATCACCAGATACCTACCAACATAGATGCAGATCCATTGTCTGGCAAGTGGAGTCTGAAACGCGCGTGAAGAAACAATGTGTGTGCAATTGGAGCTAAATATCCAGATTGTTGAGCTGTGGCTAAAGGTGCAACCTTCCACTCCTCCAGAAGTTAGAGCGTAGTGCGTTAGCGCTATTCAAAAAGGATTGGAAGAAATTGGAAGGGTAGTGCAGGACCAAGCCTTTGGCGTCCTGACATCCTTGTAGGAGGACCCCAACATACAATGTCTGGAAACATAGGCGTGCGAGATTTACGAGCAGTATGATAATGTAAGGGGAACTGTGCAGACAGTTTTCCTCACCCAATGGCTAGAAAAGATGCAGCAAGCAAGGGCATTGAAAGAATAGGTGGATGCCGCAAGACAGAAAGAGGAACTTCTCAAAGCATGCATCTAGCCATGGATTGATGAGGCCTTCACCATTACGACAGATATTGAGGGAAAGCTCACACAGATGTAGGGACTCTACGCGCTAAGGCAGGCAGTTGATCCTCACAAAGAAGCATCGGAAGAGCGCATGTAGTAGGTCCACTAAATGGCAGAACAGTGTGCCACAGACCTCTGAGCAGTACAAGACCAATTGGAGGGGCTCCGCGCCAAGATCGCCACACCAACAAAGTGACTTGGGACGAGTCACGATGATTGTGTCAGGGGCCTGTTGGCCATGGAATCCCCCACAGCATGTTTTGGAGCTCAAAGCCCAAGTTTTGGTCAAATTTATTATATGAATCTGTGAATTGCGGGCATGGAGTACGAAGTATAGGTTAAGTTATAGGGTTGTCTGCCCTAAAGTATTGTAATGTAATGTAAAGTCATGTTGGCCTACCCATGGTCCATGGACCATGGGATTGTATAAACAGAGTGAGGCTCTAAGCTGTAAAGGGGGAATAGGAGAGGTGAATACGCATGGTTCAAGCATAGAATAAGAGTCTAAGTGTATTGGGTTGTAGTAGTAGGAAGAGGCTTTGCAGCTGAGTGCACAGAGTCCTAGTAGAGTCCGTAGCGAAGTGTGCAGACCCATGCAGCTAAGTGCACAGGGTGGTGTCGAGTATATAATATTGATCAAAGAATAAAAACTTCCTATTTCTATGTATCTGCTTGTTCATTCCCTTCTTTACATTTATATTGTTTTATTTATCACGCACACTCATATGATTGCTAGATATGCTGTAATAATCACTCGTCTTACACAAATAAGTTAAGTAATTAGGTAATAACAAATTAAATAGCAAGGAACTTTGGTATAATACAGGTTGTGCCCTGAGTAGGGTTGCGCAGAAGCAACATCACAAATTGCGAAGGAATAACAAGTGCGCGTAGCGACGTGTGCGCAGGGTTAAACCGTGGACCTCCAGAAGCTCATCAAACATCCCCAAGGTGTGGAAACTTGGTTCTAGCACCCTCCGATACTACCTCGGGTGAGACCTCAGTCTGTGCTCCACAGACTGTTGCCGAAAGGGCTAGTAGTACTGGGTTTTTCTTGGCTAAATCACCTCTAAACCTTGGTTAGGTCCATACAAGCCAACACCCCGTGGAACTCGCTACTCAGCAATTTGTTAATGGAGGACAAGGGGAACGCCATCACCATAGAGACCGATGAAGAAGAAGAAGACCTAGAGGACCTTATCATTGAAGAGGACGAGGAAAAAGGCATGGAGGAGGAAACTGAGCCTACGCACACCCCGACAAAGCTACCCGCCTATGTCCCCCCACGGAAAGGGAAGGCTAAAGTGCCCAAGGACCTTGACGAGACCAAGAGCTTGCTCCAGACCCCACTCCTCCCAAACAACATTATTTTTTAAGGCACGCACCTGGGACAAGTGCCGAGCTTAAAATTTGAGGATTGGGACCTTGCTGACCACAAGAAGTTCCCTCACATTGAGACCTTGCACATCATGAAGCCCAAGAAGAACACCACATCAGGGGTTATGGAATTAGAGCCGTGAAAATGGTTGCACGGAGTGGAAAAGGCTAGGCTACTTAACTTGCTCTCGGTGCTGCATTTCCACTAACCCCCAATAACATTTTTTGTCATAAGGCAGTTGCTCTCCCTGGTGCATGATGGGTGTTTCTAGGTTGAGGAGCCCATCCCCATCACAAAATATTTGATTCACAAAATTTCCCCACTTCCATTCACTGGAGAGGACCTCGCAGACGTCTCTGAAGGGAAGAGAAGTGACTTGTCCATCGCGGAGGCCATGAAGAATAAATATAAGCCAGCGAAGAAGAAAAGGGGCTATGCCATAGCTAGCATCAATGATAAAGTAGTGAGAGTGGTGACCCAAATACTGGCTGGTAAGGTTATGCGCAAGTGCCGCACGGACAAGGTACCCACATCGGTGGTAGCACTTGCTGAATAGTGCACAAAGGGGGTCCAGTTTAACTGTTCTAAGTTCCTCTGCAAGGAATTCTTGGAGAATTGCTGCGAAGCTTAGGAATAGGACAAAATGTTCCACTATGCATGGCTTATGTTGTCCATAGTGCTCTTGGCATGGGAATTACCAGAATATAGTCAATTCCCCATAATTGACAAGGATCTTCCGGAGGGCACGAAGTACACTTTGATCTGGGCCACAAAGGATGCCAATAGGATCTGCAACAGTAAAATATTATGGGTGTTCATGGAGATGAACCTCAGAATGGGGATCAACCACAAGCCGCATTTGTCACCCACTGTCTACAACAGCTTGTAGAGTTTTGCGGAATTTAAAGTAAACATCCATAGCATATACATCAAAGTGTGCAAGGACCCAGCCAAACAATGGAGAAAGCTACCCTTTGTAGCCACTGACGATGTCATATTTAGCATACTGGAGACATGGCCACTGGAGTGGTGCGCTCTAGACATCGTGGAGATAGAGAAGTTGGCGGCACAGAGGAAGAAAGAAGAGGCCAAACTGCACATTGCACAGTTGGAAAAAAAGGGAAGGAAGAAGGCAGCGGTAGCAGAAGCACATGTGGTGTGGGACACTGCACAGACAACATCTGAATAGGAAAAGGCCATAGTAGCAGTAGCAGTGTAGGAGGCAACAATGAAGGTGTGCAAGGGCCAAACGTCATCTTCGCATGGGTAAGAAGAAGAGGAAGAAGAAGGAGGCACGAACCCACAAACCATGTCAACAAAGCTGAAGCACCAACAACCAACCAAGTAGACAGGGCCGTGCAAGAAGGTAAAGTCATCGAAGTTGTCTATTCACCTGATCACAGTAAATGAGGGTGATCTGCACGATATCGATGATACAGTGTGCGATGTCACCTCCGAGGCCTTCCAAAATTTCATGCAGGAGAACTAGATTGTGTTGGGGGCCCTCAGAGTGCAGCTATAGGAGTTGCAGGTGTGCCCTCCTCTAGCCGGTACCCTTTCGACCGGCCTCGTAGTTGGAACAACGACAGCAGAACAAGTGTTTCGTGCTAGGATGATGAATACCATAATGGTGCCAAAAGGGGCACTAGTGACAACAAATGAGGCCGACAAGCCTACGGTTAGCGCGCTAAAGGTTCTCAACATCAACATAGCTGCACTCCTGATGGAGACCTTATACATTCTACAAGATGGGATAACTGCAGAACTGTGGGCCAGGGAGAGCCGCCCACTGCAAGTCCTCAGTGAGAAGAAAATCAATATGGAATAGTTGAGCTTGTAGTGCGGCGAGGTGCTATCGCAAAATCGACAACTGTTACAAGTAATAGATGAAGCTTGTCAAAGCGTCCCGGAGCTGGCCATCCCAGCAGACACACCAGTAACGGTGCGCATCCACAGGTTAGTAGCAGGGGTGCGTGAGGTGTGGGAGGAAATGACAAAAGTTCATCTAGAGCTGAACCTTCAGATCGCCAAGTTGTGGTTAAAGGAGCAACCATCCACCTATCTAGAAGTCAGAGAATAGCGCATTAGTGCTATTACAGTGGGATTGGAATAGATTGGCAGTGCAGTATGAGACTGCACCAGCATGTTGGAAGAATCATTTGAGGTCACAAATTTGCAGGAGGACCCTAAAATCCAGCGGTTAGAGACAGAGGTGTGAGAACTCTAACAACAATTTGACAACATCAAAGGAACTGTGTAGATAGTGGTCCTCACTTAGAGGCTCGCGTGGATGCAATAGGAAAAAGCACTAAAAGAACAGGTGGACCCAGCCCGACACAAGGAAGCAGTCCTGAAGGCGTACGTTCAACCTTGGATTGATGAGGCCTTGACCATCATATCAAAAATTGAAGGCAAGCTCGCATGTATGCATGGGATACAAGCACAAATGTAGAGAAGCAGTGCCGACACTATGGTCTCGAAAGAACACATGCAGCAGATCTAGCAGGAAGAATCTCAATGTGTTACCGACCTTGCAGCAGTTCGAGTAGAGTTGGAAGGACTCCATGGAAAGATATTTGCACCGACAGAGTGACTCGAAGGCGAGTCACGATGTTTGTGTTGGGGGTCTGTTGGGCATGGAATCCCCCAAGGCATGTTTCGGGGCTTAAAGCCTAAATGTTTACCAACTATTTTTGTAAAAGCTCTAGGATTGTGGGCGCAGATCGTGAAATTATGATAGAGTCAGAGGGTTTTCCACCCTTGTTTTGTAATGTAATGTCAACTTAATAACCTACCCATGGTCCGAGGACCATGGGATTGTATAAATAGAGTGAGGCTCTAAGTGTAGAGAGAGACAGAGAAGCATGAAAATTCTAAGTGATTGAGTGAAAGTGTAAAGTGTGTTTTTGGTCCGTAGAGTAGGAGAAGGCTTTGCAGCTGAGTGCACAGGGGCCTAGTAGTCCGCAACTTAGTGCGCGGACCCCTACAGTTGAGTGCGTAGGGCAGGTCAAGTTTGTAACAGTTGGAAGAATCAATAAAGAGAGGTTTTACTATATTTCTGTGTATCTTTTCCTATTTTAATGTATGATTGGATATAATTCACAAGTATACTATTTATTTTCTACGCGAACTCATATGAATGTTTTGTGTAAATAAATATAACGTAAGACATCCAAGTACGCGAAGGTAATTAACTGGTATAGGAAGATAAGTTAGATCTTGAGTAATACCGCAAAGTGCTTCTCTAATAGTGCGGAAGCTCCATAGCCCCTAGTTAGGGCTGCGCGAAGGCAGTATATCAAGGCGTGAGGAACAGGGAAGTGCGCGAAGTGACCTTTGTGCAGGGACAAACAGTTTGACTAGTTTAACCCCTCAAACATCTCAAGGGTGTGGAAACCTAGTTCTAGCACCCTCCCATACTACTTTGGGTGAGACCTTAGTCCGCGCTCTGCAGACTGTTGTTGAAAGGGCCAGTAGTACAAGGATTTATTTGGCTAATTAACTCCAAACCTGGGTCAGGCCCCAACAAGCCAACAACAGATAAAGCTATTTTAGTGGACATCTTCTTCTTTTCTCTTGATAATCCCCCTCTGCTAGTGCTGCCATCTCAAGGGGCTTCTTTAGCTTCCCATTTTCATCATCTTCATTTGCACAAAATATCATTCCAATTGCGAGAAATTCCTCTACACCAATAAATGTTAGGAAATCTATTCCAGAATCATTTTTTACAGATTTTGGTCGCTCTAGTACACCATCTGATACTAGTCCAACACCAAATTCAACTCTATGGGTTTAGCTAGGTGATATTCAAAGTTTGAAAGGGAATCTTCTTAAGCTTGTAAATACATTTGAAGGAAGTTTTCTACTCGGCCTTGTTATAGCTGAATATCATAAAGTATTTGGAAGGCCTTTATATCTTTCTAAATATGGTTCTTCTAAATTGGTTAATTTAATAAAGAAGATGTTATATACTTTCTGCAGAGAGGGGAAATGGCATAGAAAAATCTTGTGTTTAAGAGAATCTGCAACTGCCTCGGGTGCAATTAATCCTTACAATACAAGTTCTTTAGGTGTCATTAGCAGAGAGTTTGAGGCTATGAAGACGGAGATGAGAAAAAAATACAAGAAACTTATTTAGATTCAGATGCATGTAATAATGTTTTGCTTCAAGATGATAAGTAGTACTATGTGGAGGTAAATGATTTTTCCTACATAGATGAAGGATCAATTGATGAAAGTGCATGTGATGCATTAGAAGGAGATAGGAATGAATATGTATTACTCTAGATAGATATGAATGATGAGAAATATGTTGTAGAGCCCTTGGCTAGAGGTAGTGAGATGTGAGCTAGACGAGCTTTTAGTGAGCCATGCTTTCAGAATTTTATTGTCTAGATTTTTGACTTTATATCAACAATGATATGAAAAAGAACATGATTTCAACATATTTGACATTCAAGAGATCCAAGCTCTAGTTGAGAAATTCAGAGATGTTGCAGTAATAGAGGAAGAACATGATGGTTTTGAACAAAAATTCCTTATTTCAAACTGTAGTCGTTGAAGTAATAAGTAATGACATTGCATTTGTAGCGAGTTTAGTTCGTAGTGGAAAATTTTCATTGGTGCATCACTGCATTGTATGAATGTTAACACAGTTCCATGTTGATAGAAAAGCTTTCATTAATGATAAAGAAAGCTCATATGTTGAAGCTTTTGCTTCTTAACATTGTATCAACAAATACAATTTATTAATCAAATACACTTTATTAATTTGTTTGTTTGATGACCAAGTCAATCAATAGTGTAAGGAACTACTGGGAATAGTTGGTTGGCTAAAATTATTTTCGACATTATTGCATATTATTCTATTATCTGACCCCTTTATTTTCCCAACTTTCAAAAATCAGATATATATGATAGACTTTTTTATCAATATTTCTTAGTACAATGACTAAGGTGGGGAATGTTATCCCTTTTGGATAACAAAATGGAATAACTCTATTTTTGGAGCTGCACATTTTCCCAAGAGATAAGATTCAGGATTTTAAATTAACTATTTATGGTGGATAAACACCCATGGTAGAATGCCCGCTTATTGATCTATAATATGAGAATTTTTAAACTTGATGTTCTTTTGATATGAGCATGTGGTAGGTGGACACTCATCTCATAGTCCATTTTGATATACTCTATTCTTATAATTGTTTCACCAGGAAAGGTGTGTTCTTAGCATTCTATAGTTCACTATGAATGAGACATATAATGTATGTGCTTAAAAATTAAAAGTATAAATAAAATCTTTGTAATGTAAAAATAAAA
>APFE030793896.1:13838-46529 GCA_000404065.3 Pinus taeda | reverse complement strand
AAAGAAAGAGAAGGGAAAAGTAATCACTCAAGAAATCTCTCCATCACCTGAAAAATCCTTGGAAGAGGACTACCAGCCTCTGTCTGAGAGGCTAGTGGATCTCAAAGTTGCTGCCTTGGCTAAGAAACAACAGAAAGGGAAACAAAGTGCAGAGAAGACAGTTGTGAGTTCATCCTTGAGAAGAATCTCCCGGTTAAAAGGAAAATGGAAGAAAACAAAGGGAGCAGTCCCACATCATTGACTTAAGTGAAGAAATACTTGAGAAATCACTAGAACAGCCAAGCCTTGACATAAGCCCTCCACGAGAGGAAAGTCCTTTTCGGCAAGAAGGAGCAGGCAGTCCTCCTCCACAAGATTTTGAGTTCAAACAAAGAAAATCACCTGATGTGGATCCTAACCAGCAAGAAGTATACAATTACCTGGAATCACTAGAGCAATCATCTGCAGGACCTAGCACTTCTTTGCCACTTGATGCCCAGGTTCAGTCTCTAAAACAAGAAGTATTTGAACTGGAAGTCCTAAATAGGCACATAATACAAGAAAATGAAACACTCAAATTGCAAGGTAAAGTAGACAAAATGGTCCATGATAATACCATGCTCCATTTAGGACTGTGGCAGAAGAAGAATAGAAGACTGAAAAAGAGATGCAAGAAGCTAAGCAGGGCTCTAATTAATCTCAAGTTTAAATGTATGGTTAGAAAACCAAGGATGATGATGTCAATGGCATCAAGGAAAAAGAAAAGAGGACTAGATGTCCTTGCAGAGGCCTCGGAGCATGTAGATTAAAGGGAAATCACACAGTTTTGGTTGCATGAGGACATGCAACACCTTCACAATGGGGGTATGTTGAGCCTCAACCTTGCACCTTCCTACACACCCTCTTAACCCTCATACTCCATTCACTTCACTCATCCAGTGGTTGAATCATTGCATTATAGTTTAAAAAGGACTATTTATATGGTTTTCTAACTATACTGATGTCTGTTGTTTGGTTTAGTCTTTTGTTCATGCAGCTGCGGAAACTTGTCAATTTCCGCAGCCAGCACAGGTTTCCGCAGCCCGCACAGGATTCCGCAGCCATTTTGTTAAAGGCTGTACTCCAGGTGTCTTCTGAAGGAACGGGCCATATGGGCAAGCTCCAGATGGCATGTACATGGATCGTGTCCCTTTGAACCGGCCAAATCATCATTTTGAAGTCGCGGTCAACCTAAGTCAAAGACGTGGCCAACCGAAGAGTCCAGTGGTGGCACGTTACTGTTAAACGCACGTGAATGAAGCGTGGCCTAGTTCCCAGCTCACGGAAGCTCCAGCGCACCTGAGGATCGTTTTTGAACAACGAATCTAACAGCCCACCACTCCAGGATTTAAGAAGCATAACGACAATTAACTAGATCTCAGCTCATGAGATCTACGTGTCCATGGCACGCAGTTAATAGCCTAAGTTGTTGATTAGTTAGCTGTAGGACTTTTACATTATAAATAATGCATTTTCAAACGTTGTAAAGAGACTTTTGTTGCATAGAATTTCTGAGCTATTATGTAATTTCCGCACGTTCTTGGTTATACCACCCCACTGTTTTACATGTTGTTGATTTGAATACATGAGTAGACTTTTCTGAAGATAGTTTTGTGATCATTTGATTGGCTGAAGTGGCAGAGGGCCCCTGCATACTGAAGCCCTGTAAAGTATTTGTTTAGTTTCTTTATGCTTTTATTTTGTCATTAGTTTGTACATAAGATGTTTTGCTTTATGATTTCAGCTGTTTATATCCTTCTCTTTACAAACTGATCAGTGCTTTTTGCAGGTCCTTTTTAGGCAGCCCGGGTAATCTTTTATTTTCTTTAATAACTTTTGGCATATGTGATCATCTTGTCCTGTCTGCTAACCTTTATTTTCTGCAATTTACATTCAGCATTGTCCTTTTCAAATCGTTATTTGTTTATTTCTTTTTCTGCTAAATTAGGTGTCATACTACTTCATAATTTTATGATTTCTTTCTGTGGTCCATGACTATATCAGCAGGAGATCAGAAGATCACTAACGGTGGTGTGATTTAAGTGTCATATTACTTACTCATAGCTGTTTCCATAAAGTAGATTGAGCTCTATGGTAAAGAACTAAAGGAGTCTAAGTAGTGTGATTAATTTCTTTTTATATTTAGTTATCATATTGCTTGTGATGTTCATAATTACTCCCCCAAGGTAGATTGAGCTAAGGGGTAAAGGATTTGAAGAATCCAAGTAGTATGATTAGTTTCCTTCTGCAATTTATTTTCTTTAACAGTTAAATATCATATTGCTTGTTATGCTCATGATTACTTCCCTAAGGTAGATTGAGCCAAGGGGCATAGGATCTAAAAAGCTCAAGTAGTGTGAGTTAACTACTTTACTTTAGTTTGAGTTGTTTTCCAAGTTTTTTCTTTCTTTTCATTTTCAGCAGCAAGGATACTGGGCCATTGCCAATAGTTTTCTTTTTTATTGGTTTCATTTCAGTTATTGTAGAGCTTTCTTTTGAGCATTTTTTTTCAAGCATAGAAATCATAACCATTCACACTCCACACACTTCACACTTCACTTTCATCACCACACAGTAAGAAAAGAATAAAATCCAAAAACAAACTAAAAAGCTTAAAATGACAAAAAACTTAAGAAAATGGTTATCTAAGTACATATAGTACACCTCACTTCGTCAGTCTACAAACCCCGGGTTGACAATATAAATAGCAATTTAGATCACACTAAATTGACCAAACAGAGTCCTGTTTCTAACTTCGCAAGTCTAATTGCAATTGGATTCCTGAAGAAATATTTATTCACAATCTCCTGCAATGACCTAATAATAGACCTTTTCAGAAGAGTGAACTTGTATGAAGTGCCACATGTCACTGTTTTGACCTTCGAATCTGAAAAATATAAACAGGAAACTATAGTTCGTCATCTTTCTGTAACATCTTACGAAATTTCAATCTGATGCTCAAAGAGCCAATTATGACTATTTTCCCAGGTCACCTGTTTGTGATATAATTCAGGAGCCTACATAAACCCTAAATGTCTTAGATTGTATCTCCAACAATATAGCAAAACAAGCGCCGAAATTCGGACTCGATGTTTAGAAAAAATTCTTCTCAAATGGGTTTTAGTTCTACGTTCTGAAACTTCGTAGTGAAAATGTTATAGCGAAAATTCCATGATGACATGTTTTAGATGAAATTCTGGAGCTTGTAAAAGCCCTTTCTCAAATCATATATCCTAACATATAGTGAGACAAGATCTGAAATTTGGACCCAAGGTTCAATGCGGTTTCGTCTCAAATGGGTTTTTTTTAGCTTCTGAAACTTCGCAGAAAAACGTTACTGTGAAAATGCCACGACGACCTGTTTAGAGCAGTGAAACCATAGAATCCAAGGCTTTGGTACCAAACGTTATGAAACCAGCTCACAAAAAGATAGAAAAGATAGATCAATTCCTTAGAAATAAACCTCTTCAAGGGGAAAACCTCCTTTACATTACACAAATGAACAATTCTTGGATGATACAAAAGACAAGACCTCCTTTCTATATATAGGAGTCTAGGGGTTCATAATATAATTAGAGCTGACAAAACCATAATAATGTAAGGGCACAATAATAACATTAGTGGGCTTCGATGGGGCACAATAATAAAAATATGGGGACTACATGGGCACAAAAATATAATAAGGGGGTTGTACTAATAATAATAAGGGATTACACTAGTAGTATAGGGACCTAAAAAACACTGCATCTAAGGATCGCGTTGTCACAGCAGAAGCTATCCACTCAGGCCGAAGCTTTGGAGATTGCAATGAGACTGCACGAGACCCCAATACAAGATCCTAGCCTGGGAGTCCAACAGGTCCACCCGCAATTGAAAAAACTGTGTCTAGAGATGCAGAGTTTGAAATAGGACAGGAGAACTTGCCTAGAGGCGTGCGAGGAGGTATGGTGCATAAAGTGCAAAGGCCAGGGACATGACAAGGACCATTGTCCAGTCTTCACAAACTACCTGGCGGGAGGAGGGCTGATGCCGTTGAGACTAGAGGCACAAGTAGGACCGAGAATGGTGCCTGCATTATGGTGTGCGATTTGTTAGATAGGAGGGAAGAATGCTACAGATAATTGCCACCTATTACAGAAGTATACGCAGACGTCCCAGCAGTTGTTTTGTAATTTTTGTAGGTTAGTAGGCCATGATGAGTGCACCTGTAGAAGTTATGAACTGATGATGAATCAGACTCCTACCTATAGAGTTTAGACCAAAACACAAGCCCTTGATCAAAATGCAGGGATGGCGTGCACGGGATTTTAGGGGCGCGGACGAAGTCAAGACGGAATGGGACTAGGAAGGGGTCGCGGACCACTGATTTGTTACAACTACTTAGGGTAAGGGCATCACGCCCATGATTTTACAAATCCAATGAGAGCATCATGTTTATATTGTACCTAGTTTGATCATGAAATGGAAGACCGCCCCACACTGATAGCCAGGTTGTGCGATAAAGGAACACTCCAACCTCCCCCAACTCAGAACCTACAAATGATGAGGTCTGAGCCACACGAGGAGGACCCAAATGTAAACATCGTTCTCTGAAGCAGTATCACAATAGGAGATGACAATGGAAAGCAGCCCCAAGAAAGTGCTTGGGTTCGCAAGGCTCCAACAAAGGAACCAGAGTTCGATTTGGAGCACGCGAAGGAGAAATTCATGGAAGCTAAGAAGAGCTTCATGGAGGCCTCCACTTCAGGCAGTAAAGACAACCTAGAACTATAGATGGACCCATCAATGCTCACTACCTTTCTGGAGACATGCCTGACAGCAAAGTAGTGAAAGGGCTGCCAGAACTCATCACTAGATGTGTTGGGTCAGGGGAACCGCGCGTAGTCCAGAAGCTTGGGAAACACACAACGTGAACAGGAAGGAAGATGAGATTGACTGCACAAAAAAGAGAATATGAAATGGATCAAGTGATTTTGGATCCAGGATCAGGTAGGAATTTCCTACCAAGGCAGACATGGGAGCACATGGGTAGGCACACATTGCAATGGTCTCCTGTTCAATTGCGAAAGGCGAACCAACAAAAGATCCTACCGATGGGAATATTGCAGGGAATAATGGTAGATATCGAAGGTGCGAGTGCACTTTCATATTTCAAAGTGATAGAGATTGTGGATGACAGCAATCCCTCTCCTGCTCTTCTGGGAATCAATCGGGCCACTGATATGAACGGAGTGATAAATCTAAAGAAGCGCAAAATGATTTTTGAGAAAAAGTCACTGCGCGTAGTGGCACCTTTAGACCATACAGAAGGATTGTGCTACACAGAGCCAATGCACAATGACGAGAGCAACAACGATCTAGTCTGTATCTACAAGATAACCGCTTGAGAACAGGATTGGGTGAATCCTACAGCCAATGGCAAGATTTCATGGGAGCGTGAAATCTCCTACACATCAGATTCAGATGAGGAAATAGAATGATGGCATAACCGGTTACACGAGGTAACCACACTCAATTGCAACATGATGGTAAGATCATTGTGCTGTGTGACCACAGAAGTAAGGGATCTACCTATGTATTACGGTTTGATAGGGGTGGATGATTTCCTGAACAAATTTGAAAGAGAGGTGCCAGAACAGCAGCGGTTTGATGCTCTAAAATGGGTACTGTGCGTTACGCCTGCAAGGTGGTGGGGTGCGCACCAGCAGAATTTTAAGGACTGGTAGCGATGTAGAAGGATGATTCTCATGTAGTTTGGAAAGCCTCATATGCGGATAAAATCCAGGTATGATGGATGAAACATCCTGTGCGTCCACCTCTCCAGATGGGTACAGGCGTATGGTACGCAACCTGCATGAACGCACACCGTCCTCACGATATTAAACGGGACCGACAAGCCGGAGCAGGCAAGACAAGGGCGCGAATGACGAAGTATGATAAGACCAAGCACACCAAAGCTTATCCACAGGGAAGCTTTTGACAAGGTGTGTGAAGTGTTGAACACAGTCCACCATGTGAAATGCACTAACTGGGACCTGCGCGTACCAACGGTTCTATGGGCTTATAGGACCATGTGCAAAACCCATACCACACAAGCACTTCTGAAGCTGAAGTATGAAGCAGGGGCTGTAATCGCTATGGAGCATGCGAAGCCTAGTCCACACATAACAGCACCCATAGATACGAAGGTCTACGAAGCCCGGAATGAAGGAATCACACAACCGCGAGAAACAAAACACATAGGACTTGAGGAAGAAATCCGACGGGGAAACTTTAGACTCTGCAAACTTGAAAAAGAAAGGGTGCGATTAAGGAAGAAAAGCATTATGAGAGACGCAGAGGTCAAGAAGCTGGAGGACGAGATAAAGGAAGCTTTTTTGGTTGAAGAACCTAGGATGGTAAGTCAAGGTGTATACGATCACACTGACAAGTTTGAGCATTATCGCCATGAGTTGGTTAGTCTGCTACCTTGGCTTGGACTGCATATTGCCAAACGAAGTGACCAGGGTAGCATGTTGCAAGTAGTAAAATGCATGATGCCGACCACAATGATGGAAGGTGGGGATTCTCTGCAAACCATGGTGGAGGACAGGATGGAGTCCCACACGGGTGGTACAACCACCTAACTAGTCGTAGGAAGGACAATCTTAGCGCTCCAGGCAGTTGAAAGGAAGCGCGGGACTATAAACTAATATGCCCGAGAACTGCGCAATATTGGGGATGCGCGTAGAAGTAGAGCGTCATAGGGTCCGCATCCATGCATGGAGAGCTACACTGTTGCGCAGATTGGCCAGAAAGTGACGGTTGAGGTCACTATTCATGATGGGATGTGCGACTTGAGGCCAAATGGAGCAGGTGGAGGGCATTTAAGACGCGATTTATGGGCAAGATTTGGGAAAATTTGCCACCAAGAAAGCATTAATGAACCAGAATTAGGGGAACGGTCGAATTCAAATTCAAAAAGCATTATAAAACACAGAGGGCTGCCTAGCAAACAACACTTAGTCATTTGAGAATTAAGCGATTGAACAGAGCCCTGAGCATTGTGAGCCGAGCGTTAATTTAGCCCCTGAATTCACGAGTGACAAGTTATGGCCCAGGAATGATAATAGTGACTAAATATGGTTTGGGAATAGAAGTGGTAACCACCGATGAGGCTGCTCAAACCCCAATGGTGGAAGATGTTCTAGAAGGTGTTGAGGTTGCGGCAGAGATCCCCAAATCACCGTGTACACCATGACCCAAGAAGGATAAGAAGGTAATGGCTCCCGTATGCGTGTCCCCGAGGAACCCGCTGCGCAGCAAACTATTAATGCAAGAAAAGGGGAAAGTTGTCACGATAGACACAGATGAGGAAGAAGAAGATTTGTAGGCCCTTATCATCACAGAGGAAGAAGACGAAGGCATGGAGGAGGATATTCAACCTACACACTCTGTGACAAAACTTCCCACATATATTCCCCCGCGAAAAGGGAAGGACAAAGTGCCCAAGGACCTGGATGAAACCAAGAGTTTGCTCTATAACCCACTCCTCTCAAACGGCCTTGTGTTTGAGGGCCCACACCTGGGCCGCATGCCAACCATGAAGTTTGAAGATTGGGACCTCGTTGACAGCAAGAAATTTCCTCACCTGGAGACCGAGAATCTCATGAAGCAGAATAGTGCGAGGGTGGTGACAACGTTAGAGCCACGGAAGTGGTTGTGCAGAGTGGAAAAGGCCGGGTTGCTGAACTTATTATGGGTGACACATTTCCACCGCACGCCCATAACCATTTTCATCATCAGGCAGTTGCTTTTCCTAGTGCATGATGGGTATCTATGGCTGGAGGAGCTTATCCCCACTGTGGCAGACCTAATTAACCACATTTCTTGGCTCCCCTACAAAGGAAAGGACCCCGCGACCATATCAGAAGGGAAAGGTAGTGATGTGGCCCTTGCAGAGGCCATGAAGACAAAATACAAGCTGGAGAAAAAGAAAAGGGGCTACACTATCTCCAGCATCAAGGACAAAGTGATACACATAGCTACCCAAATCCTAGCTGGCAAAGTCATGTAAAAGTGTCACGTAGATGAGGTACCTGCACCGGTGATCACACTGGCCGAGCAGTGCGCAGAAGGAGGCCAGTTTAATTGGGTTGAATTCCTCTGCACAGAATTCTTGGAGAATTGTCGTGAAGCCCAGGAGCAGGGTAAAACCTTCCACATTGCGTGGTTATTGCTATCCATAGTGCTTGTAGTAGGGGAACTTCCAGAGGACAGTCAATTCCCCCCAATTGACAAAGATTTACCAGAGGCCGCAAAGTA
This sequence comes from Pinus taeda, assembly GCA_000404065.3. Lineage (NCBI taxonomy): Eukaryota > Viridiplantae > Streptophyta > Pinopsida > Pinales > Pinaceae > Pinus > Pinus taeda. The sequence goes on along the minus strand of APFE030793896.1, from coordinate 38,207 downwards.
CACTTCGCTCTAGGCCACGAAGGATGCGAAAAGAATATGTGACACCAAAATCTTATGGGTGCTCATGGAGATGAACATCCGGCTGTGGATCAACTGGAAGCCACACCTGTCACCCACGGTGTACAATAGTCTGTAGAGTTTTGTAGACTTTAAAGATGATATGCACAACATTTTTATCAAGGCCCGTAAGGATCCGACAAAGCAGTGGATGAAGTTACCTTTTGTAGCCACTGACGACGCCATTTTTACTGGCTTGGAGACATGGCCTCTAGAATGGCGTGCCCCAGATCTTGTAAAACTTGAGAAGGTGGCAGCGTAGAAGAAGAAGGACGATGCCAACCTGCGTGTCACAAAATTGGCCGAGGAAAGGTGGAAGGAAACAGCAGCAGCTGAGGAAAAGGTAGCACGTGAAGCGACACAGAAAGCCACCAAGCAGAAGAAGGCTACAGAAGCAGCAGCAACATATGCGGCAGAGGCAGCAACCGCAAAGGCGGCCGAGAACCAAGCAACGTCCTCGCAGGGGCAGGAGGCAAAGGAAGCAGAAATGGTACAAGGGAGCACGGACCCAGGGATTGCGTCCACACAGCTGAAGCACTCACACATGGTAGAGAGAGCAGGATGGAGGAAGAAGGTAAAGGCCTCGAAGTTGGCCACTCACCCGATCACCTTAACCGAGGGTGACCTCCATGACATTGGCGAGACGGTTCGCGATGTCACAAATGACGCTCTTCAAGAATTTATGCAAGAGCACCAAACTATTTTGAGGGCCCTCAGGGCGTAGCTATAGGAGTTACAGGTTTGTCCCCCTCAGGTGGGTACCCTTTCCAACCACCTAGCAGTAGGATCCTAGCAGCAGAAGAGATGTTGCGCGCACGAATGGAAAGCGCAATAGTGTTGTCAGAAGAGGTCCTAATAGCAGTAAATGAGGTCAATACATTTTTGGTTAACATGATGAAAGGAATTGGCCTTAATTTAGCTGCCCTTCTATGTGAGACACTATATCTACTACAGGATGGGGTAACGGTAGAGTTGCGCGCTAGGGAGAGCACGCGATCCAAGTTCTCAGTGAGCAAAAGATAAACATGGAACAACTCAGTTTGCAACATGACAAATTGGTATCACAAAATCAACAGTTGGTGCAGGTGGTAGATGATTCTTTCCGACACATCCCGAAGCTGGCCATCCCAGAAGATCTACCAGTAGAGGCGCAAATCCATAGGTTGGAAACCAAAGTCTGCGAGGCTAGAGAAGAAATGACCAAGGTTCAGCTGGAGAGGAGGACCCCAACATCTAGTGCCTGGAAACAGAGGTGTGAGAACTCCAGCAACAATATGACAGTGTTTGAGGAACTGTGCAGATAGTAGTCCTCACTCAATGACTCATGAGGATGTAGCAAGCTAAGGCACTAAAGGAGCAGGTGGATGTGGCACGACATAAGGAGGCATTTCTCAATGCGCGCATCCAGTCGTGGATAGATGAGGCTTTCACTATCACAGAAAGAATCGAAGGAAAGCTCACACACATACAGGGGATGCACACATTAATGCAAAGAAGCACCCCAAACACGGAGGTCTCAGAACAAAGAATACAATAGATTTAGCAAGCAACGGCTCAGTGCACTACCAAGATCAGCATAGTTGGAGGAACTCCGTGCCAAGATTGTCGCACCAACTGAGTAACTCGAGGGAGAGTCATGATGTTTGTGTTGGGGGCCTGTTGGGCATGGAATCCCCCCAAGGAATGTTTTGGGGCTCAAATCTCATGTTTTTACCGAATGATGTTGTAAAGCCCTACGAATTACGGGTGCAGAAGTATGTTGGAGTCATAGGGTTGTCTGCCCTAGTTTGTAATGTAATTTCGGCCTACCCATGGTCTGCGGACCATGGGATTGTATAAATAGAGTGAACCTCTAAGTGTAAAAGAAAACGAATGAAGGAAGTAGAATAAAAGAGCAAGAGTCTAAGTGTCTAAGTGTGTCTTGGGTCGTAGAGTAGGAGAAGGCTCTGCAGCTAAGTGTGCAGAGGCCTAGTAGGCCGCAGCTAAGTGCGCGAACCCCTACAGCTAAGTGTGAAGAGGCCAGTTAAGTCTGTAACCGAAGGATGATAATAATAAAGAGAAGTTTTATCTTAATTCCGTGTATATGTTCTTAGGTTGTTACTTGTTTGATATGAATTGCAATTATATTGTTTAGACTACACGCACTTGTATGAATGATTTATATTGCTAAGTATACTTTACGCATGCAAATAAGCTAAGTTAATCAACCAACAGTGGAATACTAGTAAGGACTACGGTAATAATAGTGTTCAACCCCCGAGTAGGGCTGCGTGAAGGCAACATCTCAGGCTGCGAGGTATGGGTAAGTGTGTGTAGCGACGAGTGCACAGGGTCGAACCACGGACCACTTGAAATCATTAGACATCTCCAGGGTGCAGAAATCTAGTTCTAGCACCCTCCGATACTACTTCAGGTGAGACCTCAATCCACGCTCCACAGACTATTGTCGAAAGGGCCAGTAGTATCGGGATTTGTTTGGCTAAATCACCTCTAAACCTAGGCCAGGCCCCGACAAGCCAACAGTGGACGGTAATGAATGAGAGTGATAGATGATGTGAAGGAGGTGAGGTGGAGTGAAATAGTGTGGGTGGCCCACTGCGGGGGTAGGGAGTGTATGGGAGGTTCATCAGGCTTGAACCACCATAGGGATCACAGGTCGTAGATCTTGGTCAACCATATTGACATCATGGTCAACTGCAGGGGTTGAGCGTGAATTATAACTCGTGCTCCTTTTTCCCCCGCAGAGCGCTTTTCTCACCTCTTAAGTCTTCATTTGATCACACTTCATAAAACCACTCAAGTTTTAGAAGATGGGTCGGGCCCACCTTATATTTCCTTGAATGTCGCCGATAGCATAAATCAAGTCACTACTTTGGACTTTCAAATCCTCTTTTGATTTTTCAAAACTATAAACATAATATTTGATTTTTTTATATTTTTTGTGATAATATTAAAAATAAAATTCAAATGACAATGGATGCTACAACAACTAGCTCCACCTAGGGATAGTTCTTTTACCATAGAATCACTAAGAACCGTAGATTAGTGCCTTCACCTCGGGCATGGATTCATATATTGCTTTGCCAAATATAATTCTATGGAAACTGTACAATGAATTCACTCCGGTATCTACAATGACAAGGTATTCGTGATTCAGAATTGGAAATAATGTTTGAGGTACTGTCCATTGATAGGCAGCTGTAAGGTTTCACCATCAATATTCTCAGGGATGAATGTATTATTTTCCCTTACTTCTATAATTATGAATGGGCCATACCAGAGAGGATCAAACTGCCCGTCTTTTCCCTTATCCTCTATCATAGTATCCCGCCTTAATTCCAAGTCTCTAGCTTTGAAATTAATTTCTTTAGCTTTCCTGTAAAAAACACCCTTAATTTTTTATTGATAGGTAATCAAATTATTTCTTACCTTATCTCTTCTTTCATTCAACTCCACTACCTTATGCATCCTTCTTATTAGAGCATTGGGTTCTTCTTCTGCCTCCTAAATCATTGCAATCATAGGCTTCACAAGCTGACTAGGAAACAAAGCTTGAGTTCCATACACTAACCAGAAAGGTGATTTTCCTGTAGACCTTTTTGTAGTCACTTGGACAGCCCAAAGAGAAAACTTTAATTTTGAATCCCAATCTTTATGATTCTCTGCCATAGTTTTTAAGAGAATTTTCATCAATGTTTTGTTTGTGAGAAAATTATATATTACAAAGAAATGGAATACATAAAATATTGCAAAAATATAAACACAGAAAATGCATTAAACAAGAGAGACATAGATATACATGGTTCACCCAGTGTGGGCTACGTCCACAGAGAAACAGCCAGTCCTTCCTCTTATATTATCCAGCAAACTGAAGAGATACAACCTACACCAGATCTGTTGTAATTCCCTTTTCGCTCTCAATCTCCTCTCTCTTCCGCACTCAGAATACAGATCTACATAGACGTAATGCAATTCCCTCATATATAGCGAGGGGTTGCCTTCTAGGGGAAAAAACCCTAAATTAAACATAACTTCTACCGTCAGATCTCTTCCTAATGAAAGGCTCATATTGACTACAAAATTACAACATTTTACAGGCAATTTTACATCTCCTTTTAGCTTCGGGAGTGCTGCCCCCAATCCCCCTGCCAAGGGGGGGATCCCAAAGGTCGCAATCGCCCCCCCTGGACCCCCCTACAGTGAATATTTTATGAGTGGCATTGCCGCCCCATTACGTACTAGGGTGTTACACAATAATTTGTCACTGCTTTCACTCCCAGTCCTTCTACTGTGTCGTTTGTCCAAGTCAAACATGCTCATACTGAACAAATATTCTCTTATGCTACCAATTGACCCACTTTTCCTAAGTTATCTGCCTCATCACAACTATGGATTTAATATTCGTGTTGCACGACACTCATAAACATTCCACTCGCGCTTCCAACATGGAAGTACATCTGTTTCCCATGACGGTCTAATTACATGCCCCATCACGAGGCTATTTGATATATTTAGCAATGGTCTGATTGGCTACATTGCTTACTAGCGATGTCAGCACTGGAGATCAGCTATACACTCGCGATGATCCAGATTGGGTGAATTTGTTCCAACAGTCAGCCTTCTGGATGACTCTAGACCTAGTTGTTGGCATAGTTTGTGTCACCCTTCCTTCCCTGGTATGGCAGTTCCGTCAATTGTGCTACCTTCCTTGGGGATAAACTCTCTCTTCCACCTTTGATGGAGACTCCTTCTCCTATTTAAACACTCACCTTTGCTATGATCAGCTAGTTGGTAAATTCTTGGATTGAGCAGTGTTGTTAGTGCTTTTAGGTTTGATAGATAGCTGATGTGAGTGTGAACAAGTGTGAGAGTGTTGATAGCTTGTGGAAGGTTGTGAAGTGCCCTTGACTTTATGTAAAACTTATGAGTGAGAGAGAGAGACTTTGTATGTTGGGAGATCCATCTTCAAAGATTGAATGCTTGAAGGACATGCTGGTTGGATTCCTCTGAGAAGGCGTGTGACATCAAGACTTTGGTTGTAAGCTTGCTCTTATTTCATTATTAATACAATCAATGATTTTTTCCTATGTCTTGTATGTAATTTACTTGATAGCTCATGACTTCTGGACTTTGTGAGTAAATAGATCATTGTTGTTCTCTGGTTACGTGCTTTGTTGTATTTCTTTTGCATTGTTTCAGGTTGATCACTCATTGAGGAGAAGGAAGCGAAAGCTGGAGCAGTGCAATGGAACTCCATTGACCACCAGTTGAGGTAGGCCTCCAACTATGACTGTTTAAGGAAAGCTATTGTTGATTTGTCCTTGTTTGTGACTAGACCCACTCTAGGGCTAGAGGGGTTTCCTCTGTTCGTATAGGGAACACTTTCTTGCATCACAAATTGGTGACTCTATTGGGGAGTCTGTCCTATGTTCTTCTCTTTGCTCTTGTTTTGATTTTGATTTGGGCCTCTCTTGAATTTTGGGGATTAACTGTCAGTCTTTTGGGTCACCTAGATAGATCTGGGAAGTCCCTCTATTGTCTGTTAGATTGGCTTGTTTTTGTTTGGGAGTTTTTGGCTCGTTTGCCATTGTTTTTTACATCATCGCAGAACATAGTTTAACAGTCGCGACGACGTCGCCATTTTCTAGCTTTTTACCCTTCACGATCTCGGGTTGCTAGTTTAATTCCTGCGACGATTCTTGAAATCACACTATCGCGGAAAATAGGTGTACTTTCACGACCATCTCTAGTTTTCAATGTAACACTAGCGACGTCAACTCTAGTTGTCTGTGCATCACTAGCGACGGTCTCTAGTTTAGCGACGACATCTCTAGTTGTCAGTGTAACACTTGCAATGATTCCTATAAAGTTGTCTTTACAACTTTACCTCCTGAATTCATCAATCTAGTTTATCCCTTGTTTTTTCTTGTCTCTTATTAGCTTGTTTTAATTGCTTTTGGTTAGGGTACTGTCTCTTTGATTTCATTGATTGAGTCTTGTGTTTTTATACCATGTGACCTGGCCCTTTAGGAATTTCGTCGAGAAACTATTTTCTTGGGTTACTTGTCTATTCAAGGTTCATCTGCAACCATCTTGTGATTTGCTTGAGGCTCTTTTTTTGCTTGTTTTCTTGTTGGTTTATTTTTAGTGTCGATTATTGAACCAATTTTTAGTGTCGATTATTGAAGTCTTGTCATGCCTTGCAATGTCGAGAGGTGGTTTCCCATACCGCTGATTGCATAGATAAATGGCGAAGATCCACCCTGAGACCTCTCCTCCATATACCACAACCCACAATCGAGTGGTGTCGAGGCTTGAATCCAGTGTCTATTTTTTATTAGCAAATAAATTGGTTACCAAAACAAGGTCTCACAGACCCTTTCTCTCTCCTCTCTAACAAGACACTTAGTAGTATAACATTAGCCCTCGAGAGATGGCGTGGGTTGATGATGCCAACATGACTTGTTGTACATATGGCATGCATTTTTGCAATTTTCATGTACCTAAAAGGCCCATTTCTTGGTGACACATGTCACCAATCATTGGTTGACATATGGCTCAAGTGACATCAAAATGATGTTATCTTGCTAGATGGAGTTCATTTGTTTATTAAAAATGAATAGAGAGTAAGCGTCGAGTAGCAGGAGCTAAGTTGGGTCCGCAGGCAGCAAACAATTAAATGAAGGTTGAGAGGACACTGTAGGATCGCTAATCCTAGAAGGCCTATCTCGTAGGATTGTTTAGGAGAACAAAGTGGAAGCATTGGGTGAGGAAGCGTTGAGACACATCAAACTAATAGTAATGCAATGGTATCCAATCAAAAGGCATCTGGGCATTCCCCACAGGACACATTGACTTGACGGATGACCTCGGAGGTTTGTCAATGGTGTGTAAAGGGCATACGCTGCGTCAAGATAGGGGGGTTACAGTCTAAACCCTGGCCTTTGGTTATTTCACAAAGAAATAGACCAAGGTCGCAGAAATCTTATAAATAAATTTGGCCCACAAAGGGATTAAATAGGCTTAGCACCTAAGAGCCTAGTCAATGGTCCCAAAGACCTAGTTCTATGGGAGAAAATAGTTAAAGGGCCTGAGCAAAAGGGGCATAAGGTAAAAAATGGTGGAATTATAATTTTAGCAGCAAATTTGGCATCTAAGACAAAGTTAACAGTAGACAAAATTAGAAAATCCCAGCTAAAACCTGTCAAATGACCATAATGCCTAAAATTACCAAATAAACTCAATTCAACCTGCAGAAAAGGATGGTTAAGGTCATAGAGCACATCTAGAAGATTAAGGTAACCAAAACAAAGGCAAAAAATAAGAATGCATTCAGCAGTCAAAGAAAATAGAAAAGGCGAAAAATATCAAGCCAAATTCTACATAAGAAGGCTTGAGAAGATAGAGAAGTGGTGTGAGTTTTGTGAGTGATCTGTAGTGAAGATGTTGGTCTTTTTTCAGTAATCATAGATTATAGAAGGTGTTGGTGATTAAGGAGGAAATTGTTTTATTTTGAAAACAAAGAAGGCATTCATGGCTCTAGTGTGAAAATGGATGAAAGATGAACCATTGAGTGTCAAGAAATTTGCATCTTGCATATCAAGGGTTGGTGCTCCTTCTAGTGACTGTTGGTAAATAGTTAGGGTTGTAGTTCCGTTCAGTTGTAGCTAAAAAAATAGGGAGTTGTAGCTTACTTCTGGTTGTAACCAGAGAATTGTAACAACAAGTTGTAGCTTGCCTTATGAATGAATTGAAGAATAGTTTTGAAAATTCATTTGTTTTGTGTGTTCCATTGAGATTGTTGATATTAATTCTTATCATGATTATTTCAATCAATTTTTGAAGTATTTATGATTTCCTATGTTCTTGCACAAAGTAAAAGAAAGTTTTTAAAGTGGTAAAAAATTACTGCAATATTGATTCACCCCCCTTGTCAGTATTGTCCTAGTTTCCAACACATCCCATATTTCTCTCACATTAGTTTTTATTACATCTACAAGCATAGGAACAAGGAAGCTTAGAGGTTCTCGAAAAATGGATTGGATTTGGAACAAGGAAAATGCACGGTCATTGAAAATAAAGAAGGCCACAAGATAGAATTTATTGTTGACCCATGGGTCTGACTAGCACTTTGTCGGTTTATTTAACATATCACCATTTTATATTTTCAAAGATATTAGACTTTCTATAATTTTTATGTTTGGTGTTTAATGGCATATAACACACATCCTTTGCTAGATCTTCATAGGGGATTATGTTATTGATTTTGTAGGGGATTTAATTAGTTGAATTTGGCCATTCTTTTTTACTTGTTAAATTAGAAATGTTGGAATGATTATATATTATCTTATTGATGAATATACCTAATCATAGAAGGAAATATCTATCTTGGGCCATGTCCTAAATTGAATTCTCATGTGTATACTGATGTATCTATTTTTATCTTATAATAAAAGCTACAAAAAAATTCCTTGGAAAAACAAATATTTTGAATCAACAAACCATCTCTTCCTTTTTTCCCTTCTCAAAGGTTGTGTGGGATGATATTTTCCCCTCTTAAGGTAAATCCTATCTTTGGGAGGTCCCTTCAATTGAGCCAACACTTCAAAATTTAATAAGCTCACTTAATCACAAAAAACATTGCAAAGTTCTTCCCCTTATGGTTACATGGGGAATTTGGTTGGATAGGAATCTAGTTGTATTCGAAGACAGACCTCCTTTAACCACAAAAATTTCCATCCCAATAATTTCTATCACTGAATCCTTTGTCAAGCCTAGTGGTCCAACTAGCAATCCCCCATTGCACTATACAAATCCAAAAGGATCCTCCAAGGCTTTCTTTGATGGAGCATCTCAAGGAACCCCGCAAGGGTGGGTATTAAGGGAGTACTTCACATATCTAAAATGCACTCCATCCCCTTTGTAGTCAACATTGGTGAGGCTAAAAAGAATTATGATAAACTCCTTAGTATACGCCTTTTCATGATACTTGCAAAAAAACAAGGCATCTCTCACATTTATATATATGGTGATTCACTTGATGTAATAAATTGGATAAAAGTCATCTACATAATGCAAAATTCTCATTTGCACCATCTACTTCAAAAACTTTTTCATCTCAGAAATGATTTTACTTGCTTTACTTTTCTCAATGTCTTCAAAATTCAAAATCAAACAACAAACACACTCTCAAAGTTGGGCTTGGACTAGGACCAAGGACTATGGTAGATCAAATAAGATAAATACAACGCCCATTCATAACATTTCCACACCCTTTGTACCTAGTTAGATCTGTGATAATTTTTCTTCATATCTACATATTTTTATTTATGCTCTTTTTTGTTACTCTTCACTAATTATTTTTTGTCTCACTCTCCAAATTCACTGAATGCTTTCAAAAACCTAAAAGTATGTATATTCAAATGCAAAAAAAATGTAATATTATTTTGGACACTTATAAGTCAGCTGTATCTTGGAATTAGATTTTTGAACCAAATGTATAGACAACCATATGTATAAATATTCTAGAAAAAACATTATATATAAATAAGTTACTTTAAAAATAATAATAATATAAAATTAGAAAAAATAAAATATTACCTAGTAATTATCATTAATAATTAATTATAATAATATTTAAAAATCCATTATAAACATAATATCTCTATTTTATATAAATAAAATCATTTTATATAAAAAAACTATTGTATCTAAAAATGAAATAACTGGATATAATGAAAATCTTGTATTTAATAATGAAATAATCAATGATTTCATTGTTTTTATAGTTTAAAAGATTATTTGTGATAAGGTATATTTTTTTATTTTTAATTATTTGTAATATTGTTATTTAATTGTACCGAGCATTCTCCATGACAAACCAGTATGTCAGTGATGTTATGAATTGTTATACTTATTTACTGAAATTATTTAAAATAGAATTAAATTTTAAAAAATAATAATTATTAAGATAAGTTTGACTTAGTTAATAGGTTTACTAATAGTAATTATATTGTAAGGCGTTCCTCTTTGAAAATAACTCCCCTAACTGCCACTCTGTATTGGTCTTCAACCGTTGGATGGAGTGTTATACGATTGAAACAAATTTGACCGTTGGTTGGATCCTACTTCAATTGTGAACTGACTACTTGTGTCAGTGATCAATTGTTTGCTTGTGTTTAGTAGTTATCAAATGAATTGGTGCTCCTCTATATTTTCAACTTCTTTAACAGTTGGATTTCTTCAACAAGAGGCTCAGACATGCTTAGAACCAGCTCCTCAAGTAGTGATGTTGATCTCGTCATCGTCCTTGTATTTTTCTAGGAGTCGCTTGAGCTCTCACAAGACTTGTTCCTTAGCGTTGGTTTTGTTGAAATTCAAGCAGGGATTGTTGGAGGTGTAGATAGTGAACCAACCCATTTTCACTCTCGCATCATTTCTGACCATTCTATCAGTTGCTTTGTCAAGGTTTATTCTATCAGGGAGGAGAGTGGAGAAAGAGAGTTGTCTAGGGTCAAAATCATTCATCCACTCCAGACTCTGCATGGTTCCTCTCCACGTGATTGTGATGTCATGTCGCTCGTATTGTGTTTTCCAGACGTCAGTAACGTGGGAAACGTAATCCATCCAGTTGGACTAGCAGCTACAGGACTCGCGGGAGAGTGTCCATAATAAGTGTGATCCATTTACAAGACATTCCTTGAACGTCCAATCTATTGTCATAAAAATAACTAACTAAAAAATGCTTCTGTAAACATTGTTTACCTCTAAGCGCACAACCCATCTTTCCAAAACAGAGGCTTTTGATAAAATCAAAATGCAGTGATTCCGTCTGGTCAGATATCTTCGTCCATCTGGCCAAGTTTTATAGGTTCAATTTGATCGATGACTTTCCTCGAATTCAATAAATCATTCAATTGGGGTTCCATAATTGTTATTGAGTTTGTTTATAATCATGGCGAACCAGTCTACGTCTCGTCAATTGTACTCTTACTCCATTAAAAAATCTTTTGTACAATAATTGTGGGTGGTTTTAAGCAACAGAATTTGTTTTTCACATTAAATACTTTTAGATGGATGTGAAGTAAGCTTTAAATACAAAGACAAAAACAAGACATTCATATTGTTACACTGTAATGAATACATTTCTTATTCTTATTGGGATGCATTGAGATGAATTCAATCATCAATATTAAAGATCTACATTGAATTGAGTGAAAGATTCTTTGACTATTATTGAATTTTTAACTTCCTCCAATCCTCATCCTATGGGCATTTTTGGTTGTTTTCAACCACATACTAGTGTAGTTTAATGTTGTAAATTGTAATTTATGTGATTCAGGGTACCATTGCGCTTACTATTCTATTGTATATGGTCAGTCCCCCATTATTCAAAGATTTTTCCAATTGATTAGTTGCCTCAAAACATGTTACAATTCATATTTGTCAAGGTAGTTGATGATTTCTATAAAAAAATACTTGCTGTCATTAATTGGTAATTCAATAAAAATACTTGTTCTCATAAGCATGCACTTGCTATTCTCTCTCTTGGTTGTTCATCATTGTACAAATGTCATTTGTTGTTGTTAATAACCCTTTGTTTACTATTCTTATACAAGTTTTTTTTGTTGTTGTTAATTCTCTTTTTGTTATTTTTATACAAGATTTGTATACAAGAATCATTCGTTTCTAATCATGTGTTTGTACAAGTTGTTGTTCATTTGTTATTATTAATTTAACTATACAAACTCAAATTCTCCATGTGACTGTTTGTTGTTATTCATTCTATATTATGGCTGAAGTTAATACACCTTTGTATAAAATAATGCAAGATTCATTATTGTTATTCATTTTATTTTTATGAGTTTCTCCCCCTTATGATTATCCTTAGCTTTTTCAATACTTTCCCTGTTACTATACCTAACTATCTTTAGATTCTATTTTAAGGTGTAATTAATGAAGAGAATAATAAGGTAATACTCCCAATTTGTGTCTTAGATATTCAAAGGGCTCCCTTGCAAAAGGCTTGGTGAATATATATCAATGTTTTGTTCTTTAATTTATATGTATTATATCTTTAAAATCTAATCAACCACTACCTCTCTGAGGAAGTGATACTCAATTGGAATGTGTTTGGTTTTAGAATCAAGGACAAGATTCTCTGATATGCTTAGTGCACCTGTATTATCGCATTTAATAGGTATGGGTTCATCATATGTTACTTTCATGTATTGAAGAGTTTGCTTCATCCATAATACTTGTGTGCAACAAGTTGTTGTTTCTATGTATTAAACTTCAACAATAGATAATGAGACTGAAGTTTGCTTCTTGCACAACCAAGACATCAATGATTCTCCTAAAAAAATGCACCAATGCTTGTGATTTTTCTATCATCTATACAACTGGACTAATCTATATCATTGTAAGCTGCTAGTAAGAATTTATTTCCTCTTGGATACCATAGTCCAGAGCCCATTATTCCTTTTACATATCTAAAGATTATTTTTGTTGCTAAGATATGGGTTTTCTTATGTTAAATACGTTTGTAATACTCCTTTCCATTCTTGTTGTTAAGGATTCCCTTCCATCAGTACCCTGCAAAATTAAAAATTAAAGTTGGAGCCAGGGGTAAAACAAGGGTAACAAAATGGATCTTGTATTGTTATTTAAAGTCCCAACATGATCTGATTTTTAGGCTATTGGAATGTCTCGGTTTGTGGTTTTTACACAATCAAAGGATATGTGTGAGCCAAAAGATATGTGTGCTCTCCTACCCCATGTTGTGCATTAGTAGTTAGAGGTTTATAATAATAATTAGTTTATAATAAAATTATTTTTTATATTTCTTATTTCTTCAAATTCAACATAAATTATTCTGAGTTGGCTTCCTCTTGGAGGATAATAACTTTGTTTCATGGATATCGAACAATGCCATGTTTTTAATGGAGTGTATCACTGAAAAATCTAAGAAACGGTCATGAAGGAATTGGGCATGATAGATTATACCTAAGTCACCTGACACGGGGAAATGGGACACACAAGGCACAGGGATACAAGAGTCTCTGACACGGGACACTAAGGCCCTCCGGAATAGGACACATAGGACACATTTTATATGTATAATTAATTTATAGATACATCATATTATGATATTACACAAATTCTCATGATGATAGAAGTGAAATAACTTGATTCTCAGAAACAAATTTACAATAGATCATCCAATTATAAAGAAGAAATCATCAAGAAACTATAGATCCTTGAAAGGGAAGAATGGACAAGAGATCAATAGTCTTCAAATAAGGTGGCCCTCCAATGAATGTGTCCCTGAAGAAGCTCTCAATATAGATTCCGCAAAACTTTCTAGCAATTTGGGCAAACCAAGAGTCTGAGAAGATATGTTTCACAGACTGCAACCGACCACATACAAGGAAAAGGCCATCTGAAAACACATTTTTGATCAAACATGCCTTGATGGAATCCTTGGGTACGTCACCAGCTAGGAAAAAACTTATAGCTTATAATAAATCTGGATGGACCAAATATGGCAAAGTCTTTGTACCTATTTTCCCTCTATATTAAGCATTGATCTCACATTCAGTACCAATGACAACAAATGATGATGGTGCTAGAGTGAGAAAAATATTTGAGTGTCATATTTCTCAATATGGTGCCCAAAGCTCCATCTCTAGTTCTTCCTAAATACAACTAGCATCCCTATATTCATCTTGAATAACTTGGCCCTCGGGATGAGCTCTCTCAACTCCATAATTTGTAGGGGATCCAAGGCCACCTAAGAAAGAATGCACTAGTCCCTTCAAGAGTGTGAGATGAAATCCCAAATGTTCCCCCAAAATAAAATATTGTTTCTACTCAATTTTCGAGCTTGATAATGGGGTATATTAGCATGACATTGACCCTGCACCTTCCAACTCCAAATGGGCTGACAAGCTAAGTTCCAGCATGCTTTTTTGCCCTCCTAAGACCAATGAACCAAACTAGCCATGGCTTTCCAAGCTACCCATATACTTTGGAATATGAATGAGCTTGAAACTTGAAATAAGTGAGGCATAGAAATAATATCACACGAGCCAAATGTGGTAGCAAAAGTATGTAGAAACATCATTCAAGTTAATTCTATGTCATCTTTAGGATTGGTGCACACATCCCAAGGATCCATCAAGATGCTCCTCTCCCCACTATACTTAGATCATAGCCATAGATATGATTGAAGAATCTGCTCTAAGCGTTGCAATTGAATTTTCTATGATACCAACAAGAGACATAATAGACATGTCAAACTATTACTTATAGTCTATTACTCCAAGTGGTGTGCATTCTTCATCTTAATTCAAGCCTATTACACTTCAAATTGTATTATATGTTAAAATCTCTAATCCACAAGGCACAACCCCATAGGGAACTACTATGACAATCACCATTGTCACTTAAAAAGCACATCTTCACTGACCAACTTTCCTATGGCTCAATTACCTAATTTATGCTTATGCTTTTGTTTTTAAAGTGAAAAAGTTTCTTTACAAAAATATATGATATTGTAATAATAAGTGTTATAATCATAATTATATAAATAATATAAGTAGGTTAGAAAAATGATTCATCATTCAAGGACATCACAGGGAGAATCATTACATCATCATGGGTCATAATTGTATTCACTTTTAATGTAACTCTTAGTTGAGGAGACGGAGTAGCTCAAATTTTTTGGGGGTAAATTTAATGAATTTTATTTTATTAAGATTCTTGAATTTAATTATGAATCTTTTAAATATGGGCAAGGAACTTTATTACATTTGGATGTTTCTAATTGAATAAATATAACCATTGACTGATAGTGCAATTTTCTACCTCAATTGATCCATTATCATGTGAACGAAAGGAAATACTTGCCTTTGTTTGGTATAAACCAATTCCATAATAATTGCCAAATGTAGTTGACAAATTTATTGTTTTGGTTATAGATGATTTTTGGAAGATCAAATCCTAACAATGATTTTTGGTTAATAATGTTTTTTGCGTTGCCGATATCATCAATTAAAAGGAATTTGGTATCCTACTCTAGCCTCATAGTCCTCTCTACTATTCAAATACCAAATGTGTTTATCTTCACTATTCAAATTTGCCATACTTGTGGTATAGTATGGTAATTTGAGATTTTGAACATCCTTGAGTTCAAAAGATTCATATTTTGGCTTCAATTTGATCTTATCATAATTTATCCAAAGAATTCAATGCAGGTCACTATGATCAGGTCTGCATACTAATCAAAAAGAGAATGATACAAATGTTTGATAGAGTTTGAATTGGGGGAACAATGTAAATGGATTTAAATGAAACCTAGGAAAGTTATATCAATTTCAAGAAATATTCAATCCCAAATAAAGTTGGCATATGCAAGTATGGTGTGGATAAATTCCAACCATTCAAGTAGGCTAATACTTCAAACATAATTGTTTCTAGTGGAAATACATATGGATGTTTCACCAAAAGACCAAACCAAAGTCTGTTGGTCAATAATTGCTAAGAATAGAGATCTTTGTCATCTCTACAGTACATTCGTTGGCAACTACACTAAATAACCAAAAAGAGACAACCTGATGTTGTGGATGATCTTGTCATGTCAATGATGTAATTCCTAAGACCCCCCTCTTTATCTAAGATCCAAAATTCCACTTAGACCCTTTGGAAACACCTGGTGACACTTTCATTGTCATCATGGAAGAGTAACAGTTTAATGCTACTCTTTCCTACACCACTGCCTTACAGTGTTTCCTCTGCAACATCTGGTGCAATTGCTAGTTTACAAACCTATGGTATTTATTCATGATATTTTTTATGATGAAGTCTATGGAAATGATTTATGGAATCCATATTAGAATGTAAGAGTAGAGTATATGCATCTTAACTTTGGAGTCCATCCCTCTTAGCACTTGGTAGATCCACATTTGAGATGGATATGGTTAGTTTAATTTAAGTGATTAAAAAAAAGAGTATTGTTTTCTCACCCATGTTAAATTCTCATAAATGTTATGTTAATGTTTAAATCAGAATATTTTTAGAATAATTTTAAGTTTTGTATTTATAATTATTGAGTTTTTTTAAATTTTATTATTTTAAATATCTTTTTTATAATGCTTAAATAATTTTTACTTAATTTGGTGAATAATTTATTTTTCCTATTGCTAAATTAAGTTTTGCAAAACATGTTATAAATGATTACGGTTAAAAATTTCTCTCCCATATACATAATATTTTCGAAAATAGGTTATAACTAATTCCAATTCAAAAATCTCTCCCCACATATATATTGTTATCACTTAGGGAAAACCCAGGATGCAGGGAAAACCCTAAGGTAACCTAAAAACCTTTTTAGGTTGAAAGTTGGCCCTTCAACCTAGAGAGGGATCTCTCCGTAAAACTCAACTACTCTATGGCCACTGTAGTAGAAGGTTTCACAGTTAAGTTTGGTGGCCAAATTTAGATCTTAGGATGAAATAGGTTGGTTAATTTTCAAAACATACCATTGGGCATGGAGCCTAGTGTTACACAGTAATTTGTCACTGTCTCCCTTTCAGTCTTCCTACTGTGTCATGGGACCAAATTAATCATGCTCATGCCCTCTAATGTTTCCAAATGACCCACTTTGCCAAAGTTCTCCTATCATCGCGACTGTTGTAAAAATAAATGCGCTGATGAGCGCCCCAAAACAGACCTAATGCGCTACCAGCGCAGAAGTACACGTGATTCCCGCACTGGTCGAATTTCATGTGACAGCGTGTCCGTTACTTATATCTGATCGCGCTAATATGACTTTCTTTGTTATTCAGCAGCGATGTCAGCGCTCCAGTGCTGTTATTTACCCGCGATGATCCGGTCTGGGAGAGTTTGTTCTAACAGCCGGCCTTCTACATGACTCCAGACCTGGTTGTTGGCCTTGCAAATGTCGCCCTCCCTTCTCTGGCATGTCTGTTTCGTCATTTGAGCCACCTTCCTTGGAGATAAGCTCATCCTCCCACCATTCATGGAGACTCCTCCTATTTAAGCCTCCACCATTGCCATGAGCTGCAAGTTTGGAATTCATTGTGTTTGGAGTGTTGCCGATAGTGTGTGAGCTTGATAGGTAGCTGGTGTGACAAGTTTGGGATTGCTAGAGTGCTTAAGGAAGGTTGTGAAGTGTTTCCATCTTGTGTAAACTTGTGTGAGAGAGAGTTTTGTCTTGGGATATCTACCTTCAAGGGTGAATGCTTGAGGGACTTGCTAGCTGCACCCAGCCAAAGGAGGATTTGACGTCAGAACTTGGTTGTATTCTCTTTTGTTTTATCAATAATAATAGACAACTATCATTATGGTTCCACTCATGTGTCTTTATTATGATGTTTGAGTTGTATCCTTTCTGACTGATACATAGTTGCATTTCCCGGATTTTATGCTTGTATTTGTCTTGTTCTTTGCATGTGCAGGGGTCTGTTCACAGAGATCGTGAGGATTGTGACCAACTGAAGCGAAAGAACGGAAGCGACGACCCTTCTATGAATATAAGCATTGGATTCGAGGTAGGCTCTCATCTTGGCCTTTATTTTGCAATTAGGAACCTGCGTGTTAGCGTTGTTTGATTGTTGCTAGACCTCAGTTAGGCTAGTGGGATCGCCTTTGTCCACAGAGGGGATTTACCTACACAACAATTTGGCGACTCCGTTGGGGAGTTTTACCTTGTTGTTTGATTTGTAAACTTTAGACGGAGCCTGAAGCATGGCCAGGTAGCCTTCAAAACGCTATTGCTCTGCATTAGCGAAGTAGATCAAAGCCACTTCAGTAAATATCCAGTTTGGTTTACGAACTGAACAGCTTGGAGCTAGCTTTTGTCCTTTTCTTGTTCATTTTTTCCTTGAGTTTGGTTTTTGCTCTCTTTTCAAAGTTTGGGGATTAGTTCTCTGTTTTTTGGGTTTCCTGGTTTGGTTTGGGAAGTGCCTTGATTGTTTAAAGAGTGATTGCCTTGGTTTGGGAGTTTTTGGCTTGATTGTGGTCGTTTTTAAGCTTCATCGCGGTTTATTATAAAACAGTCGCGCTGCCATCGCATAGCCCTTTTTGTGCCTTCCTGATCATTGCGTTAATACACAAAATAATCGCAACGGTTCTGAAAATCGAACCATCGCGGTAAAGTCGTGTACTTCCGTGCTGACATCGCATTGTTGCTACGCGTAGTTTCTTATCAGCGCATTGTTGTTGTGTTCCACCCGCGCTGATTCCTGTAGGATTGAATTTCTTCAGTTTTGCCTCCTAAGCCTGTTGGTCTTGCTATCCCCTACTGTTTTCACTTGATTTATGACTTGATTTTCATTGTCTGAAGATTGAAGCACTTTCTTGTGAATCTTGTTGAGCGAATCTTGCTTTTTGCTTTGTGACCTAGTTTTATTGTTCCAAGTTTGTTGGATCAGCTTTGCTTGGTTACTCGTTTGCAAAGGTTAGTTTACTACTTGCTATTGGTTTGATTGAGCCTTCCTCTTTGCTTGTTTTTTCTTGGTTGTTTAAGTGATCGTTGTTGAACCAATCTTGACATTGTTTCGATTTCTTTTCACTACCCGGGCACGGATCACAGTTGTTTGGGGTCAACTGGTTTTTTCCACATTTGTCTGTTATCATTTCTCAAAGTTTTTTTAACGCACTTTGCCATCAACAAAAAGAAAAATCTATTTTGCTTTGTATTAGTTAATGAGAATTAGAAGCTTTTCATTTTGATTAATGATTAGTGATCTCAAAGAAAACTTTGTGAATTTCCATTAGCTACATTAGGGAAGATATTTGTTGTTTTGTGATCATTTCGTTTGTGTGAAAGCCCTCTAACTCTCTTGTAATTAGCATTCATCGAATGGAATGACATATTTTGGCATATAGTTTGCATTTAGGCAATTTTGAGAGATTTCATATGGTAAGGCCTGAAAACCGAAACTTAATTCAAGATCAACCTTAAAATGAACTGAATGAACTTAAAAACGCATTGGAACATAACACTCACATTTTAGAGGTCTAGGCTAGAGACGTGCTCCGGCGTCGTTAAACCTAGTCACTTTTGTTTCACTTAAGGTTGGGTGATTCCTCCTTCCGTGACGCAACAAGTGGTCTAGCACGGATTTGAGCTCCCACGTATCGTCTAGTATATGGGGAGACCCCACTAGGTTATCATCCTTTATCCATAGGAAGCCATGTCTGCTGCCTTACAAGCCATAACGCACCGAACACAACATCCGGGAAGATTGACTGCCATACGGGAAGTCCTTGGTTTTCATATGACTGCCAAGGTGTATATGCAATTTTACGGATTTGTTTGGTAAACCTTTTTGCCTAGCTCTTCAGAGTGGTCACTTTTGATCCTTTTCAGACTCCTTAAATGAAAAGGCTCATCTGAGCATTTGTCACTTCGGGCTCATTAAACATTCGAAGGCGACTAGAGTCATCTTTTTGTCCTTTTCTCGACTCTTAAAAAATGAAAATGTCAAGTTATGTCCTTGCGTCTTAAAATTTATTCGGCCACGATTCACATTTGCCCGATTAGATCTTGTTTGCGGTAGCTTGAGTAGGGTTCTTTCTCGTTATGGCAACTTTTCCAGAAATCACCAACCCAGGCATCCCCTCTGATGGGAATCCTGGTCATTTCTCTCCTTTAGGAAATGTTGGTGCTCCTTACATGGCAACGTTGTCCCTTCCTGGGTTAACTGTTGGGTTGCCTGTTTGGTTGTTCTCAACCTCTCTGGTCCCTACCATCTCGAATGCTGGTCAATTGGTTCCTCCGCCCAAACAACATCATGTTGATTCTAAGGTCAACCTCTCCCCTCCTTCGCCTGTTTCTGCATCCTCATCTTCTACTTCGCCTGGTGAAAGTCTGGATTCAAGTAACCAGGTGGCTAAGAAGAAGAAGAAGATGAAGAAGAAGAAGTATCCTAAGGGAGAGGCTAAAACTGCAGTGACTGCTCCAAATCCAATTCAAGTCGAGCCACCCTCTGCTCCTCTGCGGAAGGTCAAATTTCCTTGTAGATTGTGCAAGGATGACCACCTTCTTCGTGATTGTCCTGGCATTCCCAGGATCCTTGAAGTATGGTCTCGCGATCCAGCTCATCCCTCATCGTCCTCTGAAGCTCATGGCAATGCCACCCTATCAACTGACAACATTCAGAACAAAGGGAAGATTCGAATCCCCTGTAGACTATGTGAGGGTAATCATCCCCTTCACCTTTGTCTGCTCATGGATAAAGCTTCCGCTATTTTGGAAAGTCTTACAGCTTCTTCACCCCAACTTCCTGTTGGTTATCAGAGGCTCTCTTCAGACCCTTTCCCTATTGACAAAGGGATTGACTTAGATTTTTCTCTTGTCCAGGATCCTCTTCCCGAACCTAGATGTGCCAAGCCTATTCCAGACCAACCATTGGTCGGAGAGAGTGTCAACTTGAGTTCACCGCCTATTGATCACTCTGTTCTGGAAGAGCATCATGATCATGTTCTTCTCGTCTCGTCAGACTCTCTTGAGCCCGAAAATGACTCTCCTATCCCAGGTGATCTAGAGAGTCCTTCTTCGGTTCTCTTAGAGCAGGGGGGCAATCATACGATTCCCCCACCAAGTAGTTCCATCATTTCCTTCGACTGGAGCCATTTGACCGCCTTTCGTCTTCCATCCCATGTGCCTTTCTAGATTACAGTACATGCATGTGATAAGGCAGTACCTGGCACTGTCTTGGATGAGGGTGCATCTGTCAGTCTTATGCCTTCGACTACTTGGCAAGCTTTGGGCTCCCCACAGCTTGTGCCGGTCGCACAGAATTTGATGTAATTTGACGGAGGAACCAGTAAACCATTGGGGATCCTCCCACAGTTCCCTATTACTTTGGGAGGCAAAACCGTCTATATAGACGTATTGGTTACTCAAGGTGCTTTAGATCTCAGTCTTCTCCTTGGTCGTGACTATTTTTATTCCATGGGGGCCCTCGTCTCTTCACTTTTCCCTGTGGTTTGCTTTCCACATGATGGAAGGACCATGATTATTGATCAATTATCATTCTTTAGTCCCTTGGTGCCCCCTGCGCAATTGTCATCCCCTTCTGGTTTTTATCCACCGGTTGTATCTACCCCGCCGTAGGACAACTACGTGGCTACTTACCCCGTGCTTGTATCTAGTGATGCCGCCGTTGTGCATAGTGTCCTAGGGGAATTGGGTCCTGACTTCCAAGATGTGATCCTTCCACCAGGAGTCGCACTCTTGGAAGCTACGACTTCTTGTTCATCATGATGAAGTTCATACGGAGCATGGTTCGCTTTCCTATGTCAAGCTCCTTAAACAATGAAACTAGGACTGGTCGGAGCATAGTTCGCTTTCCTATGTCAAGCTCCTTAAAAAATGAAACTAGGTCTGGTTGAGCACAGTTCCTAATCTTGTGTCAAGCTCGTTAAAAAATGAAACAAGGGTTATGAGGATAGTTCTTTTAATGTGTCAACCTCATTAAAAAATGAAACAACTCCCTTCCCAAATCAAGTCTTTTGATTAAGCTCTCGTAAAATACAAGTCGAGTCTTTCCAAGATCTCGAGAGTGAACCTTCATTCCATCCACTTTTCTGAATGCAATGAAGCTTGGGGGGCATGTACCTTATTTTGCGTCATTATGCTGGGGGCATGCGAACTTATAACAAGCACAGTTTTTCATTTTAAGCTTGTGTAAACATGAAACCGAGTCCAAGCAGAGTTCTCCATGGTTCAAGCTTGTGTAAAAATGAACCCATACCCATTTTACATCTCGTGATTGTTGTCTTTATCCGCTAAATTCCGCTAGATGAGCCTTGGTTGTTTTCATCCCATCGCCACCATCTCTTTGGCCAATCATATGATTTCACTTGCTTGTTTTCCTTTCCCGAGGGACCACAGTTAAGAGTGGTTTTGTTACCCAGCCTCTTGACCATTACATGTTTTGAGCAGTTCCACCATTGTCAGAACCAGTTGCTACCCTTTATACCACTCGTTCCTCTAGGACGAGTCACCTTTAAGCTCTTTTCTGACTCATAAAATATGAAAAGATTGTCGAGTATTTTTTCCCTTTTTGACTCGTTAAAAAGAATAAAAATGGAGGTCTACTTTCAACTCTTTTCTAACCGTTTAAAGATGAAAAGATTGCCGAGTTATTCCTCTTGACTCGTTAAATGTAAATAAGAGGCGGTCGTCTTTAAACCCTTTTCCAACCATTTAAAAATGAAAAGATTGTCGAACCCTTGTCGTTTCAGGTTCGTTAACGGTCACGAAGCGACGTGGTTTTGATCGCTTTTTTACTTTTTCAGATCGAAATCACTATTTATGAAAAGTACTCCTCGGTCGTAATGATCGGGCGGTTCTTTCGAGCATAGTTCCTGATCTTGTGTCAAGCTCGTTAAAAATCAAACAAGGGTTATGAGGATAGTTCTTTTAATGTGTCAACCTCATTAAAAAATGAAACAACTCCCTTTCCAAATCGAGTCTTTTGATTAAAACTTTATGACATCGGGTTCCATCGTGATGATGCCTCTCAAGCATATGCTATCCCCGTCAAGCTTGCCATCCAAAAATAACCGGGGTACTCGCCAGAAATGGTGGGGGAATAAAGGAACCGCAATCATTGTCGTGTCGGCAGTATGTCGCTCTTGAACATGGCACTTTTCTGCATTTGTGTCTAGGTGGGGACATCTCATCTTGTTTCACACTTGCCTCTGTGGGTTTGGGTTATCCTGTTTGACCATTCATCTGCTCATCTCCTTGTCACCATGACCCCTGATCATTTGACATCAAATACTGCCAAGTCCGCTGTCATGCCGCCAATATGTTCAAGAGAATTTGACCTCTGCAAAATACTCAACCTCCCTCTGATACCTCACACAAAACATTTTATCCTTCTCTGTCTCACGTCGATGATGTGGGAAACATTATGGCCCACCTTCAATCAAGGTCACTTCCTGTCGACTTCAGCTCATTATCCAGGAAGTTGACTTAGAGACTCCCTTCAGGTACCTTGGAGCCCGCATGCCTCAATGGCAGGTTCTTCGTGTTCGACGCGAGGTTTTCATCATTGGCCTTCGATCGGATGATTCTACGGGTGTTCGACACTAGCTCACTGATTCGCACACCGTAGATTGTACCTATAGTACCTTGAGGACCATTGTCATTATTGGTGGTACCTCTCGCGTATGTTAACAGTTTTCATCATTGGCTGGTAATCAGACGATGTTCTCGCATGTTCGACTTCAACTCCTATATTCGCATGCTTGAACTTGTGCTTTATTCGGGTCGAGATGGAGTACAAGACCCTGGGTTTTGTCTCTTGAAATCTAGGTTGTGATTTTGTGGATTATTTTGATCATTACATGACTCATTGATGGATGGCTATTCCCATACCTAAATCTTCATGGATGGCTGCGACCATACCTTTACTATCATCACAGTCTCATTAGCTGGGTGGCTGTGTCCATACCACAGACCTCTCTCATATGTATTTTGGATGGCTGCGCCCATGCCTAGACTACATGTAATTGATTATCAGAGATATCAGTTGTACATACGTGCAGGTTCTTCTTGGTGGTGTTCCAGCTCAGCCAGTTTCATAAAGCATTTCACCCCTCCCACTCTCTCAGGCTTCATGCTTTAGGGGGCATCTGTTACATAGTAATTTGTCACTGTCTCCCTGTCAGTCTTCCTGCTGTGTCATGGGACCAAATTAATCATGCTCATGCTCTCTAATGTTTCCAAATGACCCACTTTTCCAAAGTTCTTTTATCATCATGATTGTTGTAAAAATAAACGCGCTGATGAGCGCTCCAAAACAGACCTAATGTGCTGCCAGCGTGGAAGTACACATGATTCCCGTGTTGGTCGAATTTCATGTGACAACGCGTCCGTTACTTATATCTAATCGCGCTGATATGACTTTCTTTCTTATTCAGCAGCGATGTCAGCGCTCCAGTGTTGTTATTTACCCACGATGATCCGGTCTGGGTGAGTTTGTTCTAATAGACGACCTTCCAGATGACTACAAACCTGGTTGTTGGCCTTGTAAATGTCGCCCTCCATTCTCTGGCATGTCTGTTTCGTCATTTGAGCCACCTTCCTTGGAGATAAGCTCATCCTCCCACCATTCATGGAGACTCCTCCTATTTAAGCCTCCACCATTGCCATGAGCTGCTAGTTTGGAATTCATTGTGTTTGGAGTGTTGTTGATAGTGTGTGAGCTTGATAGGTAGCTGGTGTGACAAGTGTGGGATTGCTAGAGTGCTTAAGGAAGGTTGTGAAGT
>APFE030793896.1:0-13818 GCA_000404065.3 Pinus taeda | reverse complement strand
TGTATCCCTTAAAGTATGTACTCCATATGCCCTGAAGACACCTTCTGCAAAATACCCAAAAATATAGCCCTTTCTCCATTGGCGTTGTTCCACAATGTATTACTCACACCAATGGGGTAAATCTTCCAAAGAGGGCGGGCCAGCTGGCTCTCTGTCTCAGAGTCGGACTAGCGCCAACCCAGTTGGGTAAAGTTTTTAACAATCAAACTTCCGAAGGTTCCTTCCATCTTATCCATGAACTAATTCCAGTTTGAAGTGGTTCAGTTGGGCTTTGAATCTCCCAAGGAGGGAAGTAGTTCTCCACCTCTCATGGAAGCTTCCTAATGATAAGGGCAATCCCATGAATCAAGTGGATGGTCTTATCTACTCCTCCTACCCTATATAAGCTTGTTCCTTCCCCTTTGACAAGCTAGTTGGTAATTCTTAGTTAGTAATTCTACTTTTCAAGCTCCCAAAGTCTGAGGATTGCTAAGCTCATCTTGTAAGAGGTCTTGTGTATCCCTATGAGGCTAAATATTTAAGGAGGAGATCCATGTCCAAGTGACCAAGGAGAGAGAGGCTTGTTCCCATCCCTTACAATCTTTGCAAGGCATGTGTTGCTGGTTCACCCAGCCAAAGGAGGATTTGACGTCAGAACTTGGTTGTATTCTCTTTTGTTTATAAATAATAATAGACGACTATCATTATGGTTCCACTCATGTGTCCTTATTATGATGTTTGAGTTGTATCCTTTCTGACTGATACATAGTAGCATTTCCCAGATTTTATGCTTGTATTTGTCTTGTTCTTTGCATGTGCAGGTGTCTGTTCATGGAGATCGTGAGGATTGTGACCAGCTGAAGCGAAAGAACAGAAGCGACGACCCTTCTACGAATATAAGCGTTGGATTCGAGGTAGGCTCTCATCTTGGCCTTTATTTTGCAATTAGGAACCTGCGTGTTAGCGTTGTTTGATTGTTGCTAGACCTCAGTTAGGCTAGTGGGATCGCCTTTGTCCGCAGAAGGGATTTACCTACACAACACCTAGTTCTTAAAAAAATGAGATTACAGATCCAATGAGTAAGTTGTAAAAAGCATGAAAGTAGCAAGTACTTTGACTATTTGAGAAATTGGGAGAAAGAAGGACTCGAAGGAAACAGAGTTTATAAATGACTGGAGCAACAATTATTAATGACTGATAAATACAAGAAAGGAGCATAAGTGAAATCCAATCTTAGATACTGGAATTTTCAAAGATGAAATAAAGTTTGCATAACAAAGAAGTACTGACAAGGAAATGCAACAAATGAGTTTCCTACAAAGTTCTCATTAAAAATTGTAAATATATTCAAGGTCAATGCTCAAATATATTGTATGAAAATACTTTTTTCAAGTAATTTTCAACCTTTCTTCACTGTTCATAAACAATTATATAAGACTTACATAATTGTTTTCACAATATTAGTCACCATATTAATTACAATAATCTGAGATATCTAAAATATCTTTCAAGTTCATGCATGTAAAATATAAAACTTAAATATATTTTGTTTTTCCTAGAATAGTTACAGGAAAATATGTTGATGTTTATAGGTAAGGCAAAATATATTGTTAAATTGTCTCCCTTGGAAATAAAATAGGTCCCTAAATGGTAGCTCAACATCCTAGCTGGAAAAACAGGTCCCTTTGCAAATCAAGCCCAAAACTCCTCCAAAACCGCTTTTTTGTTCATCCTTCTTTTATTTGAACCTCTTGGAAAAAGCGTTGATACTGTGGATGTTACTTTCATAGGTTTTGCTGACAGGTTGACTCTCAGCATTTTGATTTTCGTCTAATTTCAAAATTGCTGAGAACCGAAAGGTCACCATTTCATCCTATTTGAATACTATTGACAACGGAGATGTCAGTGCTCCTTATTCGCTCCAAAATTGTTGACACACAAATTGTTATATATTGTTTTCCTTTATCCTTGTATTGTTTTTCCATCAACCAACACACGTAGTTTTCACCCCAAAATAGCTGACAGTGGCTCTATCAACTTTATCAAAAATGCTGACAACAAGAACTTCAGCTCTCCCGACTATTACGTTGCACACAAAATCTATAAGGTACAATGTCAGCGATAAAGTGAAAACTATGTTTCATAATATAGGTAGGAAAAAAATCTAAGTTTAATACCCAAGAATTTTAGCTAAGGGTACTAGCAGCTTTGAGCAATACATCTACCTTTTCCGATCTCTTCTTCTTACTCTACCTTGTCTCCATGGGTCCCTTTTTCACAGTTTCTCTTCTTCGGCTCTTCTTAGGACCTATATCCTTCTTCTTCATGCTAATAATGAGGTCCTTCATTGGCATGTTATCAACGTCAATCACCTCCTTATCCAACTTTGGGTTATTTATGAGTTTGATCTTGTATCTTAACTGGTTAGTTAGCCTGGTATGTCTATTTCCACACTTGAATACCTCAGGCAGTGTTTCTTCCTCTTTTCTTTCCACCTCTGGTTCTTTTCCCTTAGGGTCCTCTCTTTTGACTGTGTCTGCAGGGGAATTTTTGGAGGGTGGAGTTGTAGAATGGGAAGTGTCAACATCAACTAGTGGTTTCATAAGGGGTATAGGGTTTGTTTCATGAAGACGAACACTTTTTCTCTGGTAAATTTAAAGGATCTTCGAACCATATGAGGCAGATGGAACTCCTAGGTTTTCTTGGTTGGGAGGGGGCTCAATAGGAACTTGATTTTTTTCTTTCTTCCCCTTTTTGGTAGTCTGTGGTCTACCTCTTCTTCTCTTAATGGGTTGAGGTAGAAAACCTCCCCAGAAAATGAAATGACTCCAAGTCCTTCCTACCTTGGCTACTTGGTTCTCTATTATCAGTTTTATTAGGGCTTTGTGGTATATAAAATGAGAAAATTGATTAATGTGAGCCTTGAACCTAGCTACCATATGGTTAAGGTTCTCTAATAGATAAAAACATGGATCGATCTTAATCTAACCAGTAAGATAAGAGAGAAAGTAAAAATGGGAGAGGTTTACCTAATTAAACTGACCTTCACACGTAAAATATTGCTGACTAAGGCGTAGAGGGATGTTCCATTGATCATGCAGCCACTCCTTTCGAAATCCAACCCTCTAATTTTTCCCTTGGAATTATTCTTTGAAGAAGAAAAGGATATTAATCCCTGTCAAAATGTGACTGTGAAAATTTTTCTCACCATTTGCTGGTAAGGTTGCGGCCTCAACAATGGTTTGCTCTGTAACTGCAAATGACAAGCCTCCCACTTCCACATGGTTCCCATCAAACCCCTGCGCAATAGACAGAGCCACAAGATCATCGTAATCGGTACAGTGGTGGAAGAATTCGCTCCAGTCTTCCTGTTGAAACAACTGAAAAATTTCGGGGTAAATGTCCCGCAAATTTGGCACCTTGGGTTTGAAACAGTTCATCTTACCTCCTCTCCCCATTTCGTTGTGTGTTCTTCCCAGGATACAATCCTGAAACCTTGTGATCAGAACAGTTCCCAATGCCAAGTGTAAAGGATCCCAAATTAACACCAACAAACTTCTTATGGGACAAGTTGAGGTAATTTAACATGCGGTTGAGGTAAAACATGTGGCGAGTGAAATAACCACATCATTCCAGGTTATGATTACGAATAAAATTTGTATCATATGATAAGATCGTGTTAAATGACATTTCACTGATTATAGCGGATGCAAAATGATTTCACCTATACTTTTACCCTCTCGAAAAGGATGGAAACACATTTAATGAAAAACGTTGACGCTGATGTGGTCAGCCAGCCATCATTTTTTGAATTTGAAAACTGGTTTTGGTGCTGACAATTGGCTTGTCAGGTGTTAGGTTCCTATACCAATAGGTTTCATCTTTCATGATTGACAGTGGAAGGGCTAAATATGTTCATCATTGCAGGCTGCAAAGGTTCCATATTTTTTGTACATACTATGAAAATTAAAAAATGAAAAGAGGGTATGCCTTAAAAGAATAATCAAAAGGCAAGAAAATCAAATTGTCAAAAGAAAAGTGAAAATGAACCCCAAACTAAGGACCAGGAAAGTGGCCAGTCAAAATGCCACTACTATCTTTTGGCAGTGTCCCACTCTACAAATACTGTTGCTAATCATACTTGATGGATGGCCCAATAGTCTAATCTAGACCATGCCATGTTTAAATTGCTTGTTGTAGAATAGAGAATGTTTCCTGTCCAAAGAGCTCAAGCTTGGCAGATGACTAGTTAGGTAGAGAAATGAAGGAGCCCAACTGCTTAATCTGGGTCCTTGGAAGAAATAAGGGTACATTTAGATAGGAGGGCAGTCAAAAGGAAAAGAGAACAATCAGGGTCTGCTAATTCAAGTGTACCCACTTCAAGTGAAGAAAAAATGTTAGGATTACTAGGATGGGTAAGTAGTGCAAGGTTGCAGAAAGGAAGGGCCATCACCAATTGGCTTATCAAGTACAAGACTCATTCCATTCAGGGTATTGGCATCATAGCAGAGGTTTGAGGACATAACATTGGAAGCATGTCTAATTTCCCCCTATTTTCCCCCAAAAATAATTTACTAACATCCCCAAGGACCTTGAGATCTGCTCAAGTGTCCTGTTCCACTTCAGTTCATGACAGAGTACCAGGTCAAACTATGAAGTTCAATCAAGGAAAAGAAGCCACATTTTTGTGTAAAAACCTTGATTCTCAATTCCCTCATCCTCCATTCCAAAGTTTTACTTCTTAAAACTTAGTCTTTCCCCCTATACACTCACCTCACAATGTCATATTAACAACTAATGTATTATCTAGCTCCCTAAGCATTCCCCTTCCCTAATTTTACACAATCTATGTAAAAATCCCAAAAATCTATGTAAATACCCTTCCCCCTAGCACTATAGCTATACAACCCTCTCTTGGGAAATATTAATCCATCAAGGGTTAATATTAACCCTCTATAAACCCTAAACTATGGGTTTTTGTTAAAAGCTATGGCTAAAACTCAAAAAATCATTAACTGCGCCCTCATTAACCCTTCCTACCCCTTTTCCACTCTAAAGTTTGTGTTTGTAATGTTTTTAAATTAAAACATTATTAAACTTACCCGAAACCTTATGTTAAAACCCACCCCGCGCGCATTATATTTAAAAAACATTAAAATAATTGGCGGGTCCCCCTGCCTTAACACGCCATCGCATCACTCTCACCGCCAACCGTCCTATCATAAGCAACACAATCCAACGATGGGCGATCGATTTTGCAGAAGATGCCCGACCTTTTGCGTCCGGGGGATTGGCGGTTTTACTGCCATACCCTGTCACGCGTCGGCCTCCCGCAGTGTTCAGAGCCCGCCCCCGCCCCTCATACCACTTACCGCCTATGGGGCCTCCGGGGAAACCACTTACCACCCATCCTCCCTCGTTGACGTCACACCCCCTTTAGCGTGATGTCACGTCACCTTTCCGCCACCACTGCTCCACGTCGCCTCCACGTCAGCCATTCACCCGCCTGCCCTACCACCGTGTCACCGCCACCTGGCCACCCACGTCAGCTGCCACGTCACCCTGCCGTACCCGGACCCACCGATGATGTCATGCTGACTTCATCACCAAAAAGGCGCCAAAGGGCCAAAAGTGCATAAAAAGTCAGGAAATGACCGTTGTTTGTCATTTTTACTCGTCGTTTCCGGAGCAGTCTGCATGCAAAAGACGTCGTTTACTGCCGAAATCGAGAATTCATCCACCAAAGTTGCTGCCACCCTCAAAGTCGACCCAAATACCTGCAATTGATCCGTCTTGACGCCTCCTGCACCGAGAAATCCAGGTATTTGCCGCAGGCGACCCACTTTACCCGTATTTCTCCCATTTTTTCTCCTAAATTCCTGTAAAAAACTCTGCATAAGCTCCTCACAGATAAATTGTCCACTGAAACCACCGAAAGTCCTGGTAAAATCCCTGCACCACAAGGCTTTGCAAGAAACCCGTGCCCTTCTGTGAAATTCACCATAAAAACTAATTGAAGAAGCCGAGCTACCAGCTAAAAGCCCATAAAACTGCACACTCATCCCTGTTTTCAAAGTTCCCCTTGAAAAACCAGCTAATTAACTTGAAACACTCTGGTTTCTTATAACAGAGTGCCCCACAGTTCATCAAACTTGAAAAGAGTTTCCTCATACTCTCAGAGCTGCTCACTTTCAAACACAATTCAGTGGGCATTCCTCAACCTTTGCACCAATCCTAAGCTCAAGTAAATATCCAGTTAAAATCAATCATGGCCACTCCATCTGCTCTTGATGTTGCTCTTGTCAATCCACCCAGTAAGGAGCTAGAAGCTATGCCACTTGTAGACAGTGATTTCCTCATTGAATATTTTTTGGCAGAGAGGAACCACTTACAGACCTTCTTCCAGCTGAGGAACAGTCACTCGGACAACAGTGACATGTATGGCATCTGGGAGTCTAATCTGCCTACCTACTTCTTGCCATCTGTGAATGTCTTTCCTGAAGTCATTCACCTCTGTGCAGAAAATTATGACCAAAAGCTCAGAGCTGTGAAGTCTCCATCTGGGAGCATCCTCTTTTACATAACACCAGACTCCATAAATCAGATGCTGAACTACAAGAAAACCCAGCTGCTATACCCTCTTTCTATAAAGTATTTGCTGGATGAGGGCTCCAAGCTCTCTAGCACAGACATTGCTGCAGTTGCCAAAACTTTCATGAAAGCAGACTGCCAACCTTCTGGGCCACCTCCTTTTTCATATACAAATTTCAATGAGGTAGAAAAGCTGCTTGTGGACATGTTAACCTCTGTGCTGGGGTTCTCCACAAATGAGAATGTTGATGAAACCGTGTTGGTCATGCTATCTGCATATAGCCTTGGGAAGCCTCCTGCTGTAAAATACAATTATGCCAAGTTTATTGCCAACAAGATACATGACCAACTGCTGAGGATGGACAGGGAAGCAATATTTAAATATTCATAATACATCTATCACCTCTTCTTGTACTATCAAACACATTGCTTCCAGTGCCCCATCAAGAAGTTGGATTCACAGGGTGAGAGGCGATCTGTCATCTTCTGGTCTTCAGTTTTTCATCAAGTCTAGATCTCTCCCTACTCTTACTGTGAATTTATTGACCAGTTTGTCTATCCAGTTACTTGACTCCTAAAGAGGTCTCCTCCTGCCAGATTGTCCAAAGATATGCAGAACATCTTACAGCTGTCCAGGAACTACAAAATAGGTGATTGGTATTTATACCAAAATCACACAGTCATCAGGATCTATGGCTGTGAGCTCTGTGAGGTTGTTTGCCTTGGAATACTATAGGCAACTCATCAATTCTGACCTTACACACTTCCATAGTGCCAAGAAGAAAGCCAATCTAAAATTCAGAGACCACCTAGGCCCATTCATCATGAACAAGAAAGATGGTTGGCAAGAAGCTGATCAAATATTGGGGCAACAACTTAAACTCAAAAGGAGCTTCTGGTGGGTCCCTTATGACCCTGAAGGCTTTTATCAGTGCTAAGAGAGTCAAGTATAGGCTGCTAGCCTATAAACATTGCCCATATCCACAAATAGAACACTTTGCCAACCAAGATGAATGGGTGCCTGATACAATAGTAGAAGAATTTACTCAGGAAGAGAAAATGGAGTAGACTGTAAAAGATTTAGAGAAAACTCTTGACTTGGATTCTTGTTAGCAGGTCATATTCAAGCAACCAGTCCAAGTAGGAGAAGGCACATCCACTGCTGCAGCTGCACAGGCTACCCAGCAAGCATCTACAACCACCACTACAGCAAAAGGCAAAGAGATAATGGATGAACAGCAAGAGGCAGAGGTAGGGCAGCCCAACACCTCAAAGGATCAAAGTCAAGGGAAAGCCCCTTTGCAGCAAACTGGACCACCCCAAATCCCAGTTTTGCAAACACCTCTCAATGAAGAGAGAGGTAAAAAGCGAGATAGAGAGGAGGTCACACCTCCAAGTGGGTCAACACAACAACCAGAGGCCAAGAGGCCAAGAATTGACCCGGAAACAGAGGAAGAAGACATCAGTGAGGAAAGAGCAGAAAGCTAAAACAGAGAAAGACAATCCAGCCAGAAGACTGCCACTAGTTCATTTCAGCTGGAACATGCCATGCAACAAGGCACAGAGGTGTCCTCCTCAAGGCATCAAGGAAAGCAACAAGCTGGTATCAAAGGGGGTTTCATGGAGATCAAAGCACAAAATGAATTGTTGAGAGTAAAACTCTATGATCAATTCTTAAAGGCAACCCCCTCCAAAAAACAGAGATTTATGGCAGCATACGACATCAAGGAGGACAAAATGATTTTTACTCATTTAAAGCCTAAAGTTCCACATCCCAAAACCTCTGCAGATTACCTAAGAACAAACTTGGAGGTCTTTTCTAAAGACATACATCCAATGGATCATATAGAGCTGCACAAGAAAACAGGGTAAATGGTCTATGCTACGCTTGCAGAAAAGGCCATGCTAGCCCATAAGTTGAAAGAATCACTGAAAAATACTAATACATAGTTGGATTTGGAAAGGATGTCTTTCCAGGTCGAGGACAACATAATAAAAACGTTGGAAGACATAATCATTGATCTAGGGCATGATCCAAAGGATCCAAAGGGTGTTAGGGCCCTTATGAAAAAGAAGGAGGATGATATTGCTTCACTCAGGAAACAGGCAAAATTGCCTCCAACCATTCACCCTGACACTGTAGAACTTACACAGGAAAAACAACTTGATGACACCATGGATTTACTTATGAAGATGAATCAAAGAATACTAGAGATGGAAGGAGAATTAGAGAAAGCATGGCAAGGTAGACAGGGAGAATCAACCTCCCAGCCCCTTCAAACTTCTACAACTCTTGGCCCTGCCCTTTCTACACAAGCAGCAGCAGCCCCTCCTGTCGTTCCAGTGCCAACCACAGCCACATCAGCAACAAAAGCAACAACATCAGCAGAATCTAGCATGAGTATGGAGGACTTGATGAAAGCTGTCAAGGAGACTTGAAACTCAAGTGACAGAAATAAATGAAGCCAAGGACAGACTGGCCAAGCTAGAGGCCAGCTATGACAAGTCAAATATGACTGTAGCAGAGAAGCAGAGAGAAATAAAAGCCTTGGAGGCCAAAGTAAAAAATTTGGAAAAGGAATTGCTTCTAGGCAAGACCTTAGCAGAAATCAAGAAGATAATATGGGCCAAAATTGGCCAATCAATCCATGACCAATGGAGGTCAATCCAGGCAATACATGAGCAAGTTGAACTGATAACCATGGCTCATGTTGAAATACAAAGGGCCAGAACAACACTAGGAATCATGCCTAAGCAGGCCAATAAGATGATACATTTCCTCAATAATCACACTAGGGAGGAATTGGTAGCACTAGAAATAAACAGCAGAACAGACACCATCCTGACAGCTAAGAAAGTGCTAACTTTGAGGAATTTCACTCAAAAACTAGAAAGAAAATGTCAGGAAATGAAGGCAGAAATTGATGAATTCAGGGCAAAGATGACAGTGTTACAGGATAAAGGACTGCCAAGCCTAGTGACTGGCACAGGACAACTGCTGGCATATGATCAATATATCACAAGGATCAACAATTATGTTGAGAATCAAATAACAGCATCCAACAACTCCACAGAAGAAGCAGGGCCTCCTTCTGGGCAGTCTCTGTATGACAAATTGGAAAATCTATTTTTTATTGAGCATGAGATAAATCATATGTTTGAAGTGCCTCCAAACTTCTACAGATATATAAAAGCAGATGAAACACTGGTAAAAATAAGGAGACATCAGCTGCCTCCAGCTGATTGGTGGCAGGCAATGCTAGAAATTCTGCCCAGGTGATGCCACTATATTATTCCTTTTTGTGAAAATTCAGATCTCAGTCACAGTATAGGTCAGCAGACAATTCAGCACGCAGGTGTCACAGGAAGCATCCATACAGTGACTCACCAAAGCACTCAGACATCAGGCTCAACTAACGCAAAATTAAAGGCACAGTTATAGCCAACTTTCCTGAGCCAAAAAGTCAAAAGTTGTCTGACATAAAGATAGCTGCCATCTCAACATTAAATGCTCTAGTTATTTCTTTCATTTACTTTTTGTAAGAGAGTTGGTGGTGCAATTTATTGCACAATAACTCACTATTGAGATATTTTTTATCCTATTTTTGTATATATATCCCCACAAAGAACGTATTGAGGGTCGGTTGTAGTGAAACTCTTTCAGAAGAGCTCCGTTGTATACTTGAGACATTTTGCTAATACAAATTGGTGGTGGAGTTCCTGGTTCCTATATTGTTTGAAGGTGGAAATGAATGGCTCCGTTGTGTTGCAGAATTCCTGTGTCATTTGCTGGAACAATAAGTTATTCTGAACTGTATTCTTGTTTTTCTGTCTATGCCATAATTCATATATGTTCATGATCATAGTAAATAGAGAAAAAGAATAGCTTAGGATTTGTCTGAAAAACACCCTATGCTCAATCTTTGTTTCTAAATATGTTTTCTTCTAGATTAGCCATGGATATGAATTCTTAACTGCTCATGTCTAAACTAATTCTATCACTGTGAATATTGTTTAAGAATTCTTAACTGCTCTTAAGAAATACTTTCATTTTTCCCTTGTTAGCATAGTGAAAGATTCTCAATTGCCTTTCACTCACTAACTCCATAACTTCATCACAAAATCTAAAAAATTGTTCCACAGATGCCTATCTGGCTTTGCAGCAATACTCTGTCTTCATAAACATACTTCAGAAGCACACTACCTGGACTCCATTGCCCAATGGCCCAAACTGTTCAGTAAATTATACCTCAGCTCTGTTTGAATTCACCAACCAACCAAACTCAAACAAAACAGCACACCATAACTAGCCTAGAATCATCCACCAACAAAGCTAAATCATAAAGAGAGAGCCCTCTCTGGTTACAGGTAGGCTAGGACCTGTAACTAAAAGATTTTTTAGTGGTTACCTCGGCCGTATTCCCTTTAGGAAGCAGGGAACAACCTGAGTGATAACATAAATGGCGACTCCACTGGGGACTTATTTCAAATTACATAAATGGCGACTCCGCTGGGGACTTATTTCAAATTACCAATTGCAAGGAAATAAGCTTCCTGTTTAACCTTCTCCTAGAATACCAAGGAAACAAAACTCAGAAGCTGGCTCCAAAGAAGAAATATCGTTACATTAGGTCCGACCCTGACCCTAATCCCCCAGCTGTCTTTGAAAACCCCAACTTAATCCCCAAGATCTTGAAGAAACAAGAGCAGCTAGGAGAGCTCTGAGACTCAGATACAGAACCAATTCAGCAGAGCTATATTCCTACTCCTGTCAAAGCATCAATTCATCCTCACATAACCCCTACTTATCCTAGTTCCTCATCCACTTCCCAAGGTAGTTTCCCCACTCCTCCATCCCCAACACACCTTACTCCTATTATCCCTGTTGTTCCAACTGTTCCACTCCTTCTTGCTATCCCTTTTATCCCTGCAAATATGGCTAGATATGCTCCTTTACACCTACCTGCAAATCTAGGGGCAATGCCCCAAGACTATCAAAGAAAAATCACTTACTTTGATGGTACTGGCACTTGTACAGCCCAGCAACACACCAAGAGAATGTAGGACTATTTTGAGAACTATGAAATAGATGATGAAGATGTAAGAATGAAAATTTTTGTACAAAGTTTAACAGGGGATGTAAGGAACTGGTTTAGGTCTCTAGCTGCAAATTCTATACTCAATCCTGATGCCTTATACCTAAGTTTTTTAAATAGATGGGAAAAGAAGAAAGATCCTCTACACATACTAACAGAGTATGATAACTTGAGAAGGGGTCCACAAGAAACAGTTCAAGATTACTGTGTTAGTTTCAACAATGTATACAACGCCATTCCTCAGAACCTAAGACCGCCATCGGATCTAGCCTTGATCAAATTCCCAGATGGATTTGATTCATATATGGCATATCAATTAAGAGAAAGAGCACCTCCAAGTCTTGCAGTCATGCAAAATATAGCTGTAAGTGTGGAGGCAAACCTGATTGCCAAAAGAACTAGAGCAAAAAATGAGAGAAGAACAACATTTAAAGAGGAACCCTCAACCTTTGACCAAAAGCTAGATGCAATCATGAAGGGTATGGAGAGGTTGGGAGCTAGAGTTGAGACCATGGAGAGAAAGTCATCTTGGGAAGGGCAAACAAGCAACACTACTAGGAATCCCAATTTTAGAAAAAACCAAAACCCAAATGCTGGGAGGACTGGTCCTGATCAGAATATCAGACCTCCATTTCAAGAAAACTATGTAGATGCCTCAATCACTAGTGAACAAATAGAAGATCCCCACATCAATCTAATGGGTTTGGACAGTGAACAACAAGTATTCTTAACACAAGATGATCAACAAGCCCAAGAATACAAGCAATTCCAAGCAAAATCTGGTGAGTCATTTGATTTCAAGGAAGGGTATGATACAACAGTCTATGAAGTACATAAACAATACAAGTTAAGAAGTAGAACCAAAGATGTACCTGAGAATACCAAACAAACAAACACCAAATTTCCCAAGAAATCTAGTGATAAAGCTGTCTTAACAGAGTCCTCAGATAAAAAACTCCAAAGGGAGGTCACAGTGGAAGATGTATCTGATGTACAGCCTCCAGTAAAACCTACATCTACACCATTTCTTCCCACATAGATCTTCGGCAGGCCTCTAGAAAACAGACCCAATCCAAGCATACCCCAAAATAGTGTACCTGACTAGGACAAGGTCACCCAAAATTCAGCAAAAAAGGAAAAACTTGCTGCTCACAATATAAAAGTTCAAATGGAAAAACCTTTCAATCTAGAGACAGAAATTGGGAAACTGAAAATAGAAATTCCTCTTTCTGAACTAGCCAAACATGAGGTCTTCAGACAACAAATTAATAGATCATTGAAAGTACCAGAGAATAGAGATGCAGTTAATATTCTGGATGATCAACCACAACTGATTTTGGCTTAGAAGTTAATGGCAAATCAGTAGATGGAGGCACTCGTCCATTCTATGTAAGCCTAAACATTCATGACAAAGTGCTACACAATGTCATGTTTGACTTAGGGGCCTCTCATAACCTAATGCCCAAATCAGTAATGGAAAAACTTGATCTAGACATCATCGGGCCCTATAAATATTTGTTTTCATTTGATTCCAGCTAGGTGAGTTGTTTAGGCCTGATCAAAGACCTTTGTGTATCCCTAGTCCAATATCTAGCCAAAATAATTTTAATGGTTGTGGTAGTAGCTAACATTCCACCCAAATATGGGATGCTCTTATCAATATCATGGGGTGCCAAACTCCAAGGATCTCTGCAACTAGACATGTCATATTGCACAATTTCAGTCTTTGGCCAGCCAAAGAGACTGTACCAAGAAACACTGATGAAATATGTGGTTAGCAGTCAGGAGAAGCCCCAAAACTTCCCAATCTACTCCATTCATTCAGACATGGACTCATTCATACTGTACAATGCTGATATGTGTCCCAAAACTGAGGCTAAGCTCCTAAAAACAATAGAAACCAGGCACATAAATGAACAGTCCACAGCTTCAGATCAAAAGACCACTGATGTGATCAAACCAATACAGTCTGCTGATATATCACAAGAATCACCAAAACTAGACCAGCCCACTGAACAAATATGTAAATCCATTAAAAAAAACATTGATCAAGAGAGCTTGTGGTGTTTAGAATTTGATGGGTCAGTAAACAAGCTAGGAGCAGGAGCAGGGGTCTGGATACACAATACTCAAAATGACCATGCTCTAGGTC
>APFE030793872.1:388461-424003 GCA_000404065.3 Pinus taeda | reverse complement strand
TGTCACATTTGCTTCATGATTGTTTTCTTGTTGTGAATCTCCTTCTTTTCCCTTCCGAGATCTACAGTCTTTCTTTAGGTGTCCTTTCTTTCTGCATTTCCAGCCCACTATCCCCGATCTAGACTTGGATCTACCTTTCCTTGATTTACTACGATATCCTAAGCTCTTTCCTCTTTCCATTTTTCTTCCCCTAGACTCTGCACTCAAAGCATTACCTGATGTCTCACCAGAGATTTTCCATCACATTTCCTCGCTAAGGATAGCACCGACAACATCATCAAACTTTAAAGTACTAAATCCAGAAACAGAGTTACTAATGGCCATTACTAAACCATTCCAACTTTTTGGAAATGAGCACAAGAATAGCAGAGCTCTAACTTCATCATCAAAGTTTACCCCTACAGAACTTAACTGACTTGCAACTGTATTAAAATCATTTAAATAATTAGCAATAGATCCACCCTTTGACATCTTCATATTAAATAAACGCTTCATAATAAATACCTTATTTGACGCCGAGGGTTTTTCATATAGTTTGGCTAATGCCGACATTAAACCTTGTGTTGTCATTTCCTTTGAAATATTAAATGCTACCAACGCTGCTAGGCACAACCGTATTGTTCCAAGTGCCTTTCTGTCGAGAATATCCCATTATGTGTCTGTCATACTCGTCGACTTCTTTGTCTTTCCGCTCAATGGTAGGTACATATCTCTCTGATAGAGATAATCATCCATCTGCATCTTCCACAGTTGGTAGTTTTGGCCATTAAATTTTCGACCCTAAACCTACGATCTTCTGCCATTGCTCCCACTCGAACCACGAATCCTTCTCTCCTACGAGTTTATCAGCCAAATAGACCTTCGATTCTAATACTAGTTGTTAGAAAATTATATATTACGGAGTAATGGAACACATAAAATATTGTAGAAATATAAACACAGAAAATGCATAAAACAAGAGAGACACAGATATACGTGGTTCACTCAGTTTGGGCTACATCCACGGAGAAATAGCCAATCCTTCTTTTATTATATTATCCAACAAACTGAAGAGATACAACCTACAACAGATTCGTTGTAACACCCTCTTCGCTCTCAATCTCCTCTCTCTTCCTCACTCAGAATACAGATATACATAGACACAATACAATTCCCTCATATATAGTGAGGGGTTGCCTTCTAGGGCTAAAAACCCTAAATTAGACATAACTTCTACCCTGAGATCATCCGCCTAATGAATGGCCCAGATTGACTAGAAATTACTAGACTTTTACAAGGCAATTTTACATCTATTTTTAGCTTTAGGGGTGTTGCCCCTGGACCACCGCGAGGGGGACAAGTCCCCCCTGCACCCCCCGTGTGGAGGGGTGTACAGTCTTCTTGGGGTATACATTTGGTTGAAACCTTTGAATACAGAAGATAATTAGGCTCCACACCCAACACAAGCACACAATTAGCAGGAAGACCATCTGGTCAAACTCTTGTTGTTTCTAATCAAACTACCAATGCATCAGAAAATACTCTTGCCTCCGAGATTAATGTCGTGTCATCTGACAAAGGCAAAAATCCAAAGCAACTAGCAGGAAAGAAAAAGGGGAAGGACAAAAAGAAATAAGAAAATTCCCCTATAGAGAAATCATCTAATTCCTCTACCGTGGTAAGGGTAAAGAGGATCGTCCTCAACGATAAATCACTAACATCCCTGATGTTAATCTTTCCGTCTCTGCTAGGTTGAGCTCCTTCTCGGCAGAACTATCGTATATAGTATCTCACTGATTCACCTCCTCTGGTAAATCCTGATAGTGAGATGGGGGCAGCCCACCTCGATAGTCCAGTCAAAAAGTATATATCATCGATGGTAAAAGGGATCACTTTTTCCTTGTTGTGAAAGACTTGATCAGTAGGATCCCAAGAACGAACAAGGAACTGTAAAAGCTCAATTTGTTGCCACATTCTAGATAATTGAAAATACTTGAGTAACCCATAATTCCTTAGGGCCTCAACCGTACCCTGATTATTTAGGGCAATCATATCTTATTCTTCATGCTCTCATTCTCTCCATATAATCACCATTTTGATCCGATGAATGTCTGAAATGCAACCATTAGACAAATTAGGATCTATTTTTTACAAAAATTAGTGGTAAATTTGGGAGAAAACAGCTGTGTAAATTTGGTTTTTGCGCTCAGCGCACCCCTCCCTTAGAGACAGTGCACTGCAATGCAAACAAACTTCTGGGTGTGTGCAATGCAATGCACCTTTTGATACTAAAAGGGTGCACTGATCCAAAGTTTGAAAAATGAAACCCTAGGGGCCTCAAAAACTCAAAATTTTTCTTAAAACTGAAAATAAATGGAATGAAATGAAGGAGAACAGAGATAGATCCTACCTGGTCCAGATGGAATGAGAAACGGTCCACTGAATCCTCCACAATCAACTAGTGTACTTTGAGGTAAAAACTGCTCCAGAGCACCAAAATCAAAGGGTAAAAGTGAAATGGTAAAAATGAATGGTAAAACTTGTTTTTATGTTTATTTCTTGCACATGTATTGAGTAAACATTAGTATTATTCATTTTCATCCATGGAACAGGTATTTTTAATCTATTTTGATGGTGTTTTGAGTAGGTTTAACAACTGAAATGTAGAATCTTATGTGCTCAAATATAAATTGAACATCTTTGACCACAAAGCAAACTTTTATCTATTTTTCGAGCTTTGTTAAAAACGAAAAAGGAACCCCCTTGGAGTCCTCTTTAAGCTCTTTTTAGACTCTCTAAATATGAAAAGATTGTCGAGCGCTTGTCTTTTCCAGCTCATTAAAGGATTGGAAACGATATCTCTCTTGTATTATTTTACGTTTTTTCAGACATGAGAGATTAAATCACGAAAAATAACTTGTGGAGTTTCCTTTTTGTTCCTTTTCAAACTCCCTAAACATGAAAAGGACCAAGTTATCTTTGTCGTTAAACTCGTTAAAAACATCAAATAGAGACAAACTTGTCCATCTAGACAAGACCGAGTTTCACCTTCGCTAGACTCGTTAAAGCATCAAATAGCGATGGATTCACTTGAAGGGTGGAACTATACAACAAGAATATGTTATCCTCCTCAAGCTTGAAAGAAAATAAATAGGTACTGGTCAACAATGACAGGGGAAAATGGGAAAAAGCCGAGAAAAATTTATGGTAGCAAGTTGCTCTTGAACATGACACTTTCACCTCATCATCGTGACTATGTGGGTTGGGTCATTTAGCTTGATGGTTATCACACCATTGGCTATCATACCATCCATTACTTTTTTTGGGGTCAATGCTACCAATTCATCTTATTGTTGCCGACATGTTCAAGAGAAGTCATTCAGTTCAAACTTCATCCTTTGCAATATCGTAAACCTTCATTTTCATGACTGCCATTCCTGAACCTTGTGTCGTCAGTCGATTTTTCATCTCCAAAATCATTTACCTCATTTCGTGTCGTTGATGTGGGATACATCAAGGCCCTCCTGTGACAGGTCACTTCTTGTCAACATCAGCACATTATCCAAGAAGTTGACTTAGAAACACCCCTTCAGTACCTTGAGGCTTGCATACATGAATGGCAGGTTTCTCACTTCCAGTGATAGTTTGACATCACTGGCCTTTGACCGAAAGACTTTGTATGGTGTTCGACATAAAATCATTTATTCACACCATACGAAATGTACTATAGTACCTTGAGGGTCATTATCATTATCAATGATTCCTCTCGTGTATGTTAATGGCTTACATCATTGGCTAGTAATTAGATGATGTCTTCTCATGTTCGACTTCAAAACATATATTCACATGGTTAACCTTGTACTTGAGCAAAATATTGAATGAGATTGAAGACCCCAGATCTAGTTTCATCCATCTAGGCTGCGATATTTTCAGGAGTACTAAATCAAATGTACAATGGCCTTACATTCATGGTCATCCATTCATGGGTCTATATTTGTAGACGACTATATTTGTACATGTAATGAAATTTTATAAGCTGAGCATGGGTATGCCTTCCCTCAGCTAGTTCATGAGAAAAAATCAAATTATCATGATATATGTATTGTAATTGATGCAGGTTGCCTTCCGCTTTGAAACCTCCTCTCCACATGATAAAGCATTTCACTCGACATACATATTTACGATTTCATGCTTTAGGGGGCAACTGTTACAGATCCATTTGGGCACATCAACCCCAATCTACAGATCAGTACTATGAGGGCCCATCAAACCCTAATTCAGTTGTTACATGCCCTAAAGAAGTCAAACACCATAATTCCTAGCTTCCCGAGAAGTTTCATGACCAAAATCATCCAGAAATTGCCTCTAAGAAGATTAGTGCAGGTAGGCCTTCATTAGGGTGCACTGCAATGCAAACCATACACTGACAGGGTGCTATGTAGTGCACTTGGTCCCTCTTTGGCCTGTGCTGGGCGAATTTGAGCGAATTTCCATTGGGGCTTGAAAGATTCCTTATCCATTAGATGCCTCTAGAAGTTTATCA
Organism: Pinus taeda; assembly: GCA_000404065.3. NCBI lineage: Eukaryota > Viridiplantae > Streptophyta > Pinopsida > Pinales > Pinaceae > Pinus > Pinus taeda. The sequence continues at coordinate 419,481 of APFE030793872.1, read as the reverse complement.
AACCTATCTACTCCTTTGAGCTCATATTTGGATGAGGAAGGGAGTTAAGGAACATCAATCCCTTATCCCTTCCTCCATGGAACTAAATTCTAAGTTTGGGAGGGCATCCATTTAATCACCATTTATGGCATAACTTCCTTCATTCACCTATAAAAATACCACTCATTAAGTGATTAGGGGCTGTAAATTATTGAATTATAGGGAGATGTTGTTAGTATGAGACTTGAGTTGATTTCAAGTATTGTAATGATGTCAAAATGTCTTGCTTGTTATGAGGAGAGGATGGGATTGAACTGGAGGAGTGATGATGAATCGAGCAATGGGTTGTAACTCTTCCTTTTACTAATAAAGTGTTCAAATCTTTTTCCATATGCTTGTGTTATTCATTTATGCTTTCATATGTATATCATGTACTTGATTCCATGCTATGTTTAATCAATAGATCATGATCATATGCTTTGATTGGTTGTTGTCTTCTTTCTGTGTGCAGGTACTCTTCAAGCAGATTATGTACGGAGAGGAGCGATAGAATCGGTCATAGGAGCTAAGGAGCAAGCGAAAGCCACATGTAGGCTTCTTTGCCTTTTATTTAATCTATTGATCATAGGAAAAGTAGAGAACTCTTTAAACTATTGTTCTAGACTTATCTACTAGTTTAGGGGTTTAAGCATTTATCCGTAGACACTAAAACTTCCCAAAACAGTATGATAGAAATTTGGAAAATTAGATCGAATTTGAGTATAAAATGGAAAATCTAAGATAAAATTCTTTTCATCTTCAATCCTCCTAAGATTGCACATGTGACAAACTCTTTCATCCCACTAGTACAAATGGAGTGAAGATCCGACGTATATTCATTGGTTATTCGACTCATAGTTGTCGGATATTCGACACATTGGAGATACAATTTTTGTTGGTGGGATTGTGTCAAATAATCAACACTATTTTTAGTGTCAAATATTTGATGAGACAGACGTCGAATATCCAATTTGTGACTCCAACATGCGTTGGATTTGCAACAGAATAAATAACGGATATCCGCCGCCATCGAGGCGAAAAATTTGGATGCTTGGACATCAGATATGCGATGCCGTATTATTCCAGTCCAACTGGATCTGACAGTTTTTTCTACTGATATGGAGTTGGATGTCCGACAATGTAGTGTCGAATAATCAATGTTACAATAAGTTTATGTGACAGCCTAAACATTGGATATCTACTGCCATAGAGGCCAAACATATATTGCTTGGGCATCGGATATTCGACGTCGTATTATTCTAGTCTGATAAGATCCAATGGTTTTTTCCATCGGAATGGAGACAGATGTCTGACCATGTGGCATCGAATAAGGGAAATTGTAATAGTTTAATATGACAAGAGTGTTATGGAATCGACTCATTCGCTCATTAGTACAAATTCAGATATCTGACGGTCTGTTCCATCAGATAGTCAACTTTTTAACTTAATGTCGAATATACAAGGGGTGTCATAGCATTAAAAAAATATTGATCCGGGGATTGATTGATTATGGAGGCATTCACCTATGTATTTGTCGGATTAGCCATCTGATGCATTTTGATTTAGCAACACACTTTACTTATATCGCTACAATGAGTGATCGAAAATCAAAAGGCAATGCAAAATAAATTTGATAGAATTTAAATTTTAGGACCCCATGAGAGCTGATTTTAATGGAATATTTCCATGTGATAACAAAGTGCAATTCTATTATAATAGTGTTAATCCATGCATGGAATGTGTTGTAGCCACTTTTCATTTTGTTTTTCAAAAAGAAAAAAAAGAATGAATATATATATATATATATATATCTATATCTATCTATATATATATATATATATATATATATATATATATTATATATATATATATATATATATATATATATATATATATATATATATATAATATATATATAATATATATATATATATATATATATCGGAAGGTTGTCTAAGGGCTCATATAGCCAAAGTATGGTTACAATCTTCATAAAATGTTTATGCTATATATTTGGAGTAGCTTGATATTTCATGCCTATAAAGTGAAGCATTGTTATATGAATAAATTAAAGGGTGGGCCATCCCAAATCAATTGAGGATTAAAAGATGCGAATGTTTCAAGCACATCACCATGATTTTAGACTGAGTTGTGTCCATATCGAAACTTGATGGTATAAAGAAATCAAACTTTATGTGGGGAGGAGCCCCTGAGAGCTAGTCTCCTGAAACAACTATTTGGGAGATTGACAATCAGATCTTCCCCGCTACCACTCAAGGGAAAACCACATACTAGCATGAAATCCCTCGAGGGTGGAAAATGGTTTCTATTGAAACCATTTGTGATAGAAAGAGAGCGTGTAGCAAGTGAGCCACCTCACCCACCTCACGTCATCCTCAGCGTCCACATCACCCTTCCACCACAAACCTTCCGTACTTTTTTGTTTGTATCCTTATCATTTTCATTCTCTCGCTTTGCCATTAAATAAAACTCTACTTCTCTCCATTCTATCCTTATCACTCTAGACACACTTCACTCTTTCTCTCGGATCAAAATTGCAACGTCCTCCTCCTTCAAATCATCTAGGTAATAACATCCTCCATCTCCTCTACTTTTTAATTTAAAGGAAAACTACTAAAATGGCCAGGAAAGCTTCTCTGTCTGCGTCAACTACACACATTCCTCTAATGGATATAGAGAGGGACATTTTTGACCATGTCTGTTTAGAGGACCTCATGAAAATTGGACAGAACATACAAATTCAAAGATGTGGAGGTGACTTTAATGACATGATTTGAAGACCAATGAGCTATACACTTGAGGGGTCAACCCCATCTATTTTGACGTCAATGTGGAATTTTAGGGGTTTATGACTTATTTGTTATCTTGGGAAGTTACTCCCATGCTTCATGGAGGTCCCTTAACTTAATATATGACCTTGGGTATTCATTTGATACATTATTTGGAGATATTGGAGCATCATATTGAATAATTTATGGAGTTATTTTCATGGAGTTTTCCTCTTTGGAGGTTTTTATTTTGATAGAGTGGTTTTTTGACCTTATGGATGCACATTTAACCACTTTGGAGGTACCATGGGAGGATCATTTGAAACTTGGATATATTCATGGAGCATATACAGATGTTGGAGTGCCTTTGGAGCCTAGATGGGCATCATTCACCCTTATTTGGAGGAGAGGATCTCTCATTTACTTCATCTTATTCATTGTACATGTGGTTTGACCACTTTTTTAAAATGTTTTTTTACAATTATTTAGTTACTTTTCCTAGGCTATATCTAACGAATCACATGAAAAATGAGCTTTATTGTGAAAGGAAGAGATGCATCATCTATATTATGAGATGCACCTTTTCATTTGAACTTATGGTTAGGTACTTTAGAGATCTCTCTTTTTGAAGCCCAATCAATATTTCTTTCTTGGAGCATCTATGGTGTATAGGGTTCTTTCTTTGTGGTGAATGTCTCAACTTTTGAAGCCTGTCTTACTTGGTTATATTTTGGTATATAAATATTAATGGTGGAATCATCAAGTTCTTTACAAGACTTTCAAATTGATCCACTGAGGGATAGAAATTATCATGTGGAAGGGAGAAGCTCAGGGTTTCTCCTCATTCTTCATTTCTTGATTTGGTGTGCATTTGATACCATGATTTGATTTTCCTTATGCTTCCTTGGCTGAAGTATTATGTGATTTTATCAAGTCATAGTTGGTTTTAGAGGATGAAGGATTGTCTTCTATTGAAGCCCCTTATTGTAAACCTTGAATTTATTATTGGTCCTAATTGGGTAATGATTGATCATTAATTATTATCTTTCACCATGGAATTCCCCCTATGGATATGACAATCGTGTGCTCCAATTGATTTCTTAAAGCCCCAAGGCTTTCCTCATGAACATCCTAGGATAGATGTAGAGGAAATTCCAAGAGTCCATGGGTAAATTGATTCAGTCACATAACATCTCTTGGAATTTATGGAATTTAAAATCAATGAAAAACTCTTTGATGAAGACAATTTAATGATTTTTTTTGCAATAAGTATAAAGGGAAATGCAAGGAATTGGTCCAGTAATCTTGGAAAGGAAATGTTTTCATCTTTTGTAAATTTTATTGAAGCATTATGCACACGTTGGGACTATGTTCCTAAAGAATGCCTTCCCATTGTTCAAGAGATCAAGAAATTTTTGGATGAACAAAGGATAATTGATAAGGGTCTAGCTAGGACCAACTCTTAAAGATGATGAAACCAATCTTGAAGTAGTTTCCAGCCTAGATTTGGAGGGAGAAGCTCCTAGATTCACTTTTTAAGAAGATGATGCTACTACTATTATTTACAATTATTTGTTTGAATATGACAAAGAAATGATAAATAAGCAACTGTAGAATTAAAAAATAACCTTGACTTGATCATTTCTTGCATAGGAAATCACCATGAAAAATTTATGGACAACCCTGAATTGTAGTGTGAAAGAAAGGAAGAGGCCTTCACATTACCTTACAATACCATGAAAGGGAATGGTACAAATATACAAAGGGAAGTTTATTTGATGGCCAAGAAGAATAGAGTGAGAGGGTTAAATTTGAGGGTTTTCTTGGAATGAGAAATTTTCCTTTAGTTTTGTTTATCACCATGACAGATTCAAGGAAAGTAATATTGTTTTATTTTAAAAACAAGTTCCTCACCTTCGATTCCAAATGAAACACATAAAGGTACCATAAATGCAACACATACACTAACCTAATATTTAATTACAAGGATATTTTAACATTAGCATGGGAATATTTCACTAGCTGGTGGGTTTATACACTTTTCCTCTCTCTTTCCTATCAACATCAAGGGTCTAACTAATGACTTAGTTATGGGTATAGCTAGCCATATCTTTTCCCCTGCATCACACTTAGGAGCATGTGCTTATGGTAGATACCTATTTTGAGGTTGTTGCTTCACTTTTCCTTCATGTTGTCCCAAGGGTGGTTCTGATCAATTTTAATAATAATTCATTCATGCAAAGGAATTTCACATGATAACATTCTAAGACATACATGGTCATAATCTAAATCTCTATATTGCTTTACAACTTTCCAAGATTTTGTTTCATTTTTAATTTCATTTTGAATTTTTTATATAGCATTGATTATAAGCTCAATGACGAAATATTTTGGAACCCATCCATAAGTAAGCAATGTGATAAAATGTATTGAAAGGGATGTTGTGCTCAACTTATAACTAGTTCCACAAATTTCCAAGGAGTTGATACTTGGGTACAATGAACATAATTTTCATATCTTTCAACTTTGATCATTGACACTTGAAAATGGATCGTTTTACATGGAAATATTCTGTTAACAAGAAATGTTCCTTTGAATGCATAGCCATTATAGAAAATACGACATTGAATGAGCAATGGGCGGGCCTCTGAAATCTGATTGCTTAAATGTTTTCCTTCAAAAACATTTTTTGGGCATTGTGAAGTCAAATATTTATAAATAAATCTAGTGCCATCAGTGTGTATTAGAAGATCTCCATTCAATTCATAAACCTCCTTTTCATTCTCATCCAAACATGGTATATCTACCACGAATAAAATTTACATCTGAGATATCACCTCCAAAGGGAATGGTTTTTGAAAGAATCAATGTAAACTGAGATATGTACTTCTTCAAAATGGCAACAATATCTACATGCATAAACAAACATTGTGCCCAATGGATAGATTTGTTAAACAAAATCTATGTACTAAATTCATCTACTTCTACAAATGATTCGGTGCAAACAAAGTAACATTTGGCTGATGATGACATAGGCTTTTTCCATTTTTCCTTGCCACCATCCTTGATTAAATGCTATAGGGAGAAGGCATGTCTAGGTCTTAATGCAGGTGTGACATATGGTGTAGTTGGGTTTATGCGATAAGCCACAAGGGCATCTCTGAACCGAGGGAGCTTAGGATAGTGGTGAAGGTAATGGCCATAGTCCCACTAAGATAACTCACTGATTATTTCTTTCTCGTTTAAAGAGATATTACTTATGCTAGATAACAAGAATTCTGTCTATGTTCAATTTAAAGCAATCTTATTTCCTCTATTTGTTCAACTGAAGGTACTTATAGCTGTCCAAAGGTGAGATCTAGTATGGTGGTGGAGTGGTTATAAGTTGTGAACAATTCTTGTCCTATGGATGTAGAAAGGCGAAGGTCTCGAAAGGTGTGATAAGTATTGCATCTTTGTAGATAATTCTAGGTTGGGGAACTATTCCAAAGAATATAAGGTAAGGTTCTAATTTTAAATGGATGACCAGTGCATGAAACCTTTAAGCAAATGTAATTTCTAAGTATTTATGAGAAAATTGTAGGGATTATTTTCATTCCTAACAAAGTTAATCTTTAAGTTGATTTGAAAATAAAAAGTAAAGAAAGTATATAATTGGTTAAACATTCATATTGAACATTTAATTCATCATACACAACAGATGTGTGTAGAATTTTTCTACAGCCAAACATAAAACATTCAAGAGATGACAAAAGGAAACAATTAAAAGATTTAGAGGAATTAACTAAGACAAACAATTCAATTAATTAATCTCTTTTAATTATTATAACTTTGCAGGGGTTTTTAGGAATATTGTTATTCAATCTAACCTTGCCCAAACTTCTATGTTACCTTGAACATGTGCAAAAATAAATATGAAAACATAATTGATAACAAGAAAAACTCACATAGGTACACAAGTTGTTCAGAATGAATCCAATATCCTTTAATTATCTTCAGAAATATATTTGAACATTACAGTCATGTCATTGGTTCATTACAAGGGTACAACCCTGACTTCTTTGATTTACAAAATACTTATAGATAGAAATTCTAGAAAAATCTTAAGTTTAAGCGAAAATTAATTACAAAATGAGATAATATCTGAAATTGTTTATGATTTACAAAAATAGAACCAGAAAGTAGCTATTCTAAACTGATTCAAATAATCAACACATATTTTAAGGGTTTTGTTTGATGACTATTATCTTTGATTGATTTTCTTCTTTCTGCTCCTCTTTCTCAGCTTATTGTTCCTGTTTTTCCTGTGACTCGTCACTAAATCCTCTGCATTATTTTCACTCGCTGAGTTCAAGTAACTTATCCCATCTCTTTTCATCTGGGATAGAAATTTTTGTTACCCTCTTGTATGCCTCATTGACTTCTATGTATTTTTCAAAAGTAGGCCTAGTGATGAACAAATGGTTAAATTCATGTCGAATGAAAAGATCATACTCTAGGCCTTCTAGGAATTCTTTCCCATTGATTGTCCCTTTAACTTTGGCAAATTTGGTCATGTCTGTTGCTATCTAGTGTAATTTGTAGTGATGGTCTTCTAATGGAATAAATTGGCCAGTAGAATGTCTTAGAGTTGGAAGTCCCTTTTGTTGCAGAGTATTAAATTTCCATTGAAATTTTCTAATCTAGGCTTCCAAGTTTTGACACTTGCTTTCTAACTGTAATAATAGATTTTTCTTTGTCAAAACTCTTCTTACCTGTAAGACAGTATCCGTTCTATCCTCAATTCCAAATTATTCTAATTCTTCCTTACTTTTAGAATTAGTACTTTAATTATTTTGTTTGCTTCACCAGGAATATGCTCCAAATCTTCTTTGATTCCTGTAATAATTGCCTTTGATATGTCCACTAACTCTGTAACACCCTCCTCCCACATCTACCCAAGAAACTGGCCAGCCGGGGTAAACATGTGATGAGAGGCCACTATGATATGATTCGACCTCCCAAGTCACCTTAAGGAAGTGGAACTTGGAAACACACCATACATACTTCCAACATCATCAACAGAACCCTTAGAGGACAAGTCATTCACTCAGGCAACTTGTCCTAGGTCCCACTGTTGTTTTAGGTCCCTTGGGCCATAGTTTCTCTCATACTATGGGAAGGGGAGTGGCCAACAACCTAAATTCGTTCTCATAGGCTTGCTTTCCAGCGATTGTGGAACAAAATTGTCAGTATTGTGCCAACGACCCTAGGATTTAAGCCACTTTTTCAAGCTCAAAGCCCAAGACACTGCCCATAACTAATCCATATCTTCAAATTAGTAAAGTAACATGTAAATGAAATTACTAAAGAAAATACTTGTTCAAGACCTTGACTACATCTCTACTAGCCATGACAGGAATTTCGTCAAACACATCATCGACATGTAACCTACAGGTGTAAACAACAAAATTAAGTGTAGGGATCTCATTCTTATCTGAGAATCAATATGAACCATTATTCCCTCATGCCATTTGCTAAATTATCACTTATTAGGTCATAGATACAATATCCATTCAAATACAAGTAAAAACATGTTGAGATCTAAACATAGCTTCTGCCTTAAAATGTGCATATAACCAACATAATAGGAACAAAAATACAATAAACATATCAACCATAAAATCCATAAACACATAAATACCTTTACACATGAAAATAAAGGGAATGGATTTCTCATTAATGAATGCAGTGAACCAACTGGAGATGGGACTACCACGTTCCACCCGACCGTAGAATGGCTGAGCCAAATCTCTGTTCAACCATTCACCCACGTGCCATATTCCAAGCATGAATTCAGGATCTCATAAAACAGATCAATCAAAACTCATCCAGGGCTTCCAGAGGCCATCCACCTCAACCCATCAAACATTGGTTCCACCTCACGGTTGGACATCACAAAACCATCATCAGATTGGTCTTTATCCAAGCCTTCCAGGGCTCCAAAGCGTTTTTCCAACCAAGGCTCTAGGACTAGTAAGTCAACCCACAACTTATACATGGATTTAGAGCGTTTATCCAACCAAGGCTCCAAAACTAGTAACTCAACCCACCAAGGGCTCCAGAGAGGTTTTCAAACCAAGGCTCTAGGACTAGTAACTCAACCCAATATGGTATAGGGCTCCAAAGTGTTTGTCCAACCAAGGATCCAGGACTACTAACTCAACCCAAGCTAAGGAAACACGAGAACAAAAAAAAAACAAGAAACGTAAGTAAACCCACAATCACCATGGCTATCCATAAAATGGAAAGGCTAGGCAATCCACTATCAATCCAGGAAATCCTCCATGCCAATTATAGATCACCACCAAGAAACCACATGCATATGACATGGATGCCAAAACTAGTGAAGAAATCATACATGCAACTCAGTACTGTTGACGTTGCTGGACCCGCCAACATGTCAAGGGGATCTCCCTGATAAGAAATCCCAATTAGAACTCCAACCATTCAGTGTAGGAGTCCCAGCAGTGGGTCATAAGTTAATGCCTTAACTACGATGTTGCACAGAGGCAAGTAGGATAACTTTGTCAACAACAAGGGTGTGACTGATGCATTGAGTCAAGGAAGGTGTATGAGAGGTTCCAACACTTCGAAGGGGGAAGGAGGTGAAGGTGAGTTCCAGGTTGAAAGGGATCAGTCCCAACTTGGCTAGGAACACACAACACAAAAGGACATGCACATATTCCGGCAGAGCAGTCCACTCGGATGCGCTAGTCACATCAATACAAGGTAAGATAACACCTACAACACCCACGGATCAGTCCAAGACGAGTGCGACGGTTGTTATAGCAAGGTTCAAATGAAAGGCCTGCCTGATGTCAAGCATTGAAGTCGACATGGATGGTGACAACATTAACAACATATGCAACACATTAACAACAAGATTCATATAATTGTATGTGAATTAGTTCATACACAAGTATGTAAGTTAAACAACATATATCATTAAAGAAACCAGAGTAGTCCAACTACAATAACAACATATGCATGAAAATGTGCTAGATCTTATTATATAAGGAAGTGTAAGTCATAATCATACAATACATCCATGTAAACCTGCTAGCCCCAACAGTGGAACATTACAACCACATCTGCCTGCTCCTCCAAAGAGATGTACTAGCTCCGTGCAGTGGAGAAGCCAAGGCGCATTACAATATTGTCCAAGCCTTCATCAAGATAGTCTTAGTAGAAGCTTGGCTGACCAAAAGCCTATACAATGAGTTATGAGGGATTATTTATAACAACAGGTGGGGTGACCCTTGAAATTCCCCCTTGTGATAGTTCAACTACCCTCATGACTCTTCACCTACTCTATGACTGTTAAATCCAACCATTGACACTTGACTTACACTTGACATGACTCAACATTACAATGCACATGTACTCATGTGAGACAACATGGCCTGAGCAAGCCTTGTAAGACATCACTAACACTCGGTCCGCCATGATGAGACCAACTCTTTGACATGCTTGTGATGGTGAAGGTGGTGAGATGATGTGAAGTTTGGTCATTTGTGATGGTGTGGATGCACCTCATGGTGACATTTTGCTGAATCGAATTCTTGCCTCCATTGCATTATTTTGTCCCCTTTATCCAACTCGTCTGCTAACATGTGCATGGTCTTCTTGGGTACAGTTGAACCACCAACACAATGATGCATAGTGTTCGTGCTGGTATTCAAGTGTGTACTGGTGGTCATGCACATCAACTTGCCAAAGTACATGTTTAGCCCCAGTTGGAATTGCTTCTTGTCTTCGCCTTGGTGAGTGTGTTAAATGGGTTGGATTGCATGTGTGTGCTCAATGACATGCATGCTTCTGAATCCCTTTCATGCGATCAACAACACTGCTCACAATGTGTGCTCTTTGTCAGTTGTTGGGATGGATCCTTAACTTGTATGGGTGCAGTTTCATCCATGAGTGCATGTTGCGCCCACTGTTGTTCCTATTCCTGTTGCAACTCACTCGTCTGTCTATGCAGCTTCATGTTCTTCCTAAGTTCTGCTTTAGCACATGCAACTCCTTCTTTGTTCCATCTTCTGCCTTTGACAATCTTGATGTCGCGTCGTCACTTCATAGCCGGAGTCTCTGAAGTTTCTTTCATCATCAATGGACCTGCTTGAGCTTGAAACCTTGTTCCGCCTCCTCTTGCATTCGCTACATTTGGTATGATGTCTTTAGCTGTTGTTCATGATGCTACTCGGTGTGATGCTGCTACTATCATATCTTGATGTCGTTGTCTACGAACAACTTGATGTCTTCGTGGGTAGGTAAGTCCATGGACACTTGATCGACTACATCCCTAAGTGTGCTCCGACCGATGTCTTCATCTTGACTCTCTTGGAAACCATTGTACATGTACTGGTGAGAGGCAGGTAAACACTTGGGATACCTGGAGACATGGCAACACTCATGGCAAGCAATCTGTCAGTCAAAAACCAATATGAACATGAGAACTGACTTGCAACATACCTAGGTGCATGATCATGAAGGTTTCACAATTTTAGCTAGGAGGTCAAGAGATTGACTACCAAGACTGCACAAGGCACAGTCTGGGTTGTTGGGAGACTAGCTGACTGCTGGAACTGCCCAATGCACAATCTACTATGGCTGCTGACTGCTAGGATTATGCAATTCCAGCTGGGAAGGACTATTGGCCTAAGGACATATTTGTGCAATTTCTTGGGCCAAGCAGCCACTGCCCTCCAGAAATGCACAAAATAGTCCTAGAGGCCAGTGCTAGGTAGGAATGTGCAAATCTGGAGAGGAAGGTGAGCCTTCCCCAGATTGCACAATGCAGCATTAGTGAAGGCAGAGCTTGGGCCAAGGTTGGCCCGACTTACCGACGGGCAACTGAAAGCAACTAAGATAGTAAATACATGGCGAAATTAAGTGATAGAAAAAGTGATTGACAGTGCATGTGAAACATGAATGAAATATTTAGCAAACAGATGAACATGCATGTGGGTGAGGCAGTTCGCTAGTTGGGTGAACGTCCGTGCAAAACAATTTCATGTATGTGACAACTGTGAGATAGCAATGAAAACTAAAACAGAGCTAGGAAAAGCTAGTATATATGTAAATGACAGAAAGCATTCAAAGAAATCAAGCAAATAATACTCCCATAAGCGAAAACACAAAAAGCTACAGAAATGCATCACAAGGCATGGGAAGCGAGCTTACCCCAAAATAACTGAGCTGAATGTGCTGACTGCTCCTAGATGTGATGTGGGATGTCAGAGCTGCAAGGTTTATGTGAGGAATGAGCTCTACAAAATCTGGTTGATGAGTTTTGACAACATCAAGGTTGTGACGTGCATGCCACGAATCTAGGGGAAGCAACACTTGGTGGGAGGTTTAGGAGTTGCTCCTTGCATGTAAGCTCTAATTGCTAAAAATAGATCCCTGAAATAAGGGATGCCTTTGCATGCTACCTTGGGAGAAGTTGCTAAAAATAGATCCCTGAAACAAGGGATGCCTTTGCATGTTGCCTTGGGGGAAGCAGCCCATGCATGCAAGTCTGTTTTGCTTAGCCCTAGAGGGAGACGGTCAACTCAGCTGCACATGCAAGAGACTGCTCGACTACTGGGGAACAATGCAAATTTCTGGCTGGGAGCTAGGTTGGCTACCCAAGAGATTTGTGAAATTTCTAGGTAGAGCAGCTGACTACTGCCTTGATTTGTGCAAATTCTGGGTTGAGCAGCCTTGCTGGGGAAATTTGCGCAAATCCTTCTGGGAGTGTTGGAAAGCAGGATTGCACAATCCTCGAGCCCAGTAGGCTGTGAGATAGGATTGCAAAATTTATGGAGAGAAGGCTAGTTGCCTTCTAGAAATGCGCAATTTTTAAGGGGAAGCTGCTCAGCTTGCAGTTGGACCAAGTCCGAGTGAACAGCCTGTGAGGGGAATGGATCAAGATGTGACTGATAGGCTGCCTTTGTGCAATAAAGACATTGAAGCTTATGAACTTGATGAAGCAAGGCAAGTTGTTGTGAAGGTTGGAAGGGAGGCTCGAAAATGAGGCTAAGGAAAATTTTTTGAGGGTGGTTGTAGCCTCTACAACACTTGGTGACACACTTGTAGAACGCCAGCTCTTCGAATGGTCCTTGTTCATGAAAAGCAAGTCTAACACCTCCAGAAGTATTGTTTAGTTTTCAGCTCATCTTGGTTTCACACTAACTTGATTGTAAGATGTAGCATCTTCCAAACCCTTGGTCAATTGACACAAATTCCAAGCCAAGGGAGCATAGTTGTTCCAATTGGGGTTGAGGGGTATGTACGTGCACAAGCAGTATAGTCATCAGAGTCTTAGTTTCATCTCTAGTGTTGCTCCACTGCCAGTAGGCATGGACAGTACCCCGATGGAGGCACATAGGAACACAAGCATGGACCTGCTGCTAGCGAGTTTGGTCTGTACCCTGATGGAGTTACTTTCGTCACCTCCCTGCACAGGAAGGCTTCTCTTCTTTTGCCTTATTCATTTTTCATTATGAATTTTTGACTTTTCAATTTTTCATTTTTCCTTGTGCATATCACTTATTCATTTCATAGGCAGAAGAGGGATCTCGACTTATTGAGAGTATAAGAGGTTGTTCCGATAGAGAAGTAGTTTATTGTATCTCTAACATGCTTGTTAAGGTTTTCCCCCTTACCTTGCTTTACTTGACTGTGTTGACAAGGGTTAACCTAAAAACAATCGACTAGATAAGGTGACAGTAGTTAGCGCACAAGCGTTTTGTTTACACCAAGGTTCACTTCGAATAGTACGTATTTTCCTTCAACGTATCATGGACTAAAAGTAACAAGCTCATCATACATAGGCAAGATGATAGATAACCAAGGAGTGATAGCTGTACAAGACCTCTTGTAATTTACCCAACTCGCTTCAAGAGTCATACATGGTTTCATGCAAATCTAACCTATGAACCAAAGAAGTGAACGAACTAACAATCAGCAAAAAAGCACGCAAGAAAACAACTGAAAGAAAACACTACTCCAACTCCTAAACTAATGGTACATGGGCCTTATCACGTGAAGTGATACTTCCAATGCAGCCACCAACACACTGGTAGACCCACGTTGGTGAAGGCTTGGTCCGTGAGAAACCTAGTTGTGCGAACCAGCAAGCAAGAAAGATATAACAATGAAGACAACCACACTTCATGATTAAAAGTGCCCACGGGACATAATTGAGTGCATGTGCATGACGGGTAGTCCACAGAATTATCATGGTGTTGTGTGACACTACGTGCAACTTTGAAGCATAAGCACACTCTTGACTGTGACATGCAAGCAAACAAAAGAAACAAAGATAACTTGTGTCACACACGAGTGCTTGCAATGTAAGACTACTCCAATGCATGAGCAATGGGATCGTGTAGTTTGAGTGGAGCAAGTAAAATTTGAGTTTTAGATTGGTCTTGAGTGCATAAAGATGAGTGATGAGGAGCCTTGAGTTTTTGAACAATTTCCTGATCGGAAGCGAAACCAACCTCAGGACAACGAGGGCCTGACATAAACATCAAATCGGGCTAAAATTCCTCAATTGTCTGTGGGGTTTCGACTTCGTTGACAGATGGATCTTCGTAGACTAGTGGATTAGACAGATTAACAATGAGTGAATCAACACCGTGATTAGATGATGAGGTGAAGAGATCACGACAACCAAGATCAGAAAATTCAGGATGTTGGTCGGCATCCTCATGGTTTGATGAATCACACAAAGGGGTAGATGAGGAGGAAGGCTGTTCACCCTCTACATTTCCAGAAAAGGTAGATGAAAGATCAAGTGGATTTCCAATGAATGATTGGTCCTCTTCATTGTTGGATGATAGGATAAAATATGGTGTGCCATACGAAATATCAATAATGGGTGCATCCGTGGATGAAGACACAAATGCAAAATCATGGATGGAAGGTTCACCAATGATGTCAGGAAAGAACAGATGGGGCTCGCATGGAAGGGATTCATCCTTCACTGAGTGTTGATGCTAAAGCTCCCACTCATACTCTTCCTAAATGACAGTAAATGTTGGTTGTGTAACACCAACTCCGTCAGTGGGTTGTTCCTTGTTCACAACAAGTGAAGAGTCTGGAATGGACGAACACATGACAAAATCATCTGGAGGAACACCCAGGTGCGAAGACAAAGGTCGTAGAAAAGAATGCATATGAGGAATCGAAGGACTCATAACCAAATCTGTGCGAAAATTGAGTGAAGTGATGTTGGGAGGGTGTGAAGGATGAACATGTGTGTGAGCATGATCCTCAACATCACTAGGCAGTGGTGGAGCTGTTGAATAAGAGGAAGGCGGACAATTAGTTGGGACAGTGCCCGCTTGCACATAAGATTGCGCAGCTCCATCAACGAAGAATGTTGAGCAAGGCTTGATCTCAAACTTTCTCTTGGGATGAGAATATTTCTTAAGGAAGTACTCGAACCGGTCCCAAAGATAACAAAATTTCATCCGCCTCCTCGGAGCTTGAAATTGCAAGTCACGGAAGCACTGCCAAAAACTAATAATGGATTCATATGGAGCCCTCCACTGCTATAACAGTTTCTGGTCAAGATGGTCTGGATAAAAATGATAGAACATGTCTTCAATAAGATCACAGAAGTGCTCAAACGAGTGCACGGTGTTAGTTGGTAGGCTGAGCACCCAACGAAATGGAGATTCATGAAGTGTCTATGCAAGCAACAAACCGACTTGTTCATCAGAAAACTCATCTTCCTTATGAATCATGGAAAGAAAGTTACGTAATTTCTCATGCTAGGCCACTTTGCCTTCACCATCATACATGTGAGTGGAAAAGAGATCGAAAAGCATCCCTGAGATGGAGACATCTTCACGATTCGAAAAACACCTCGGGGGAAGAAGAGTGCAAGAATCCATGAAAGATATACAAAGGTTCAAAATTGGATGAGAGGACACAACTTGTCATTAGGCCCTCCTTCTAGTGCCAGAGATGTTGATGATACTGGACCCACCAACATGTCAAGGGGATCTCCTTGGTAAGAAGTCCTAATTAGACCTCAGATTTTTTGGTGTAGGAGTCCCATCAATGGTTCGTAAGCTAATGCCTTGACACGATGTCGCACATAGGCAAGTAGGATAACTCTGTTAGCAGCAAGGGTGTGAATGCAGTGAGTCAAGGAAGGTGTGTGAGAGGTTCCAACACTTCGAAGGGGGAAGGAGGTGAAGGTGAGTTCCAGGTTGAAAGGGATCAATCCCAAATTGACTAGGAACACATAATATAATAGGACATGCACAACTTCTGGCGGACCAGTCCACTCGAATGCAGTAGTCACATCATACAAGGTAAGATAACATGTAAAACACTCATGGATCAGTCCAAGACGAGTGCGATGGTTGTTACAACAAGGTTCAAGTGAAAGGTCTGTGTGATGCCCGGAAGAGCAGTCGACATGGATGGTGATAACATTAACAACATATGCAACACATTAACAACAAGATTCATATAATTTCATGTGAATCAGTTCATGCACAAGTATGTAAGTTAAACAACATATATCATTAAAGAAACCAGAGTAATCCAACTAAAATAACAACATATGCATGAAAATGTGCTGGCTCTTGTTATATAAAGAAGTGTAATTCACAATCATACAATACATCCATGTAAACATACTAGCACCAATAGTGGAATGTTACAACCACATCCGTCTGCTCCTCCAAAGAGATGTACTAGCTCCGTGCAGTGGAGAAGCAAAGGTGCATTACAATACTGTCTAAGCCTTCTTCAAGATAGTCTTAGTAGAAGCTTGGTTGACCAAAAGCCTATATAATGAGTTATGAGGGACTATTTATAGCAAAGGGTGGGGCGACTCTTGACACTCCTCTTTGTGACAGTTCAACTACCCTCATTACTCTTCACCTACTCTATGACTGTTACATCCAACCATTGAGACTTGAATTACAATTGACATGACTCAACATTACAATGCACATGTACTCATGTGAGACAACATGGCTTGAGCAAGCCTTGGAAGACATCACTGACACTCGATCCGCTGTGATGAGACCAACTCTTTGACATGCTTGTGATGGTGAAGCTGGTGAGCTAATGCCAAGCTGATGAGCCTCATAAATGGGTAATTATATGGGACCATTTTACCTCCTAATCTAGTCAAATCAACCATTATCTTAGTTTATTGTATGATTTTCTAATTATATTTATGTTTATAGGGTGAGTTGATTTAGTTATTATGCCATGTGGTCTAACATGTATTTAATGCAGATTATTGATGGATTTCGAGGTCAAAGTCAAGGATTTAGTGGTTAAACTGCAGCAATAACTCAAAGTAGACAGAGGAGAGGACTTAAAGGAGGGAATCACCCTCATTTATTTATCCTCACTTCAAATTCCCCTTCATTCAGCTCGGAGTACAAGCAGTTGAATCATGCACTAGAAGGCAGCTGAGCAAGTGGAAGATGATTGATAGTTATCTCAAGTTTTGGGAGCCAAGCCTCCCTGATTTTAAGGAAGCTATTGGTCACTTCAGATGTATAAGTAGAGAGGCCCAGGGCCTCACTAGGGTTGACTTTTTTTTGCTTATGTAAACTTTTCTCAAATTTCGAGCTTACTATTTTATGACAGTTTTATGTAATCTTGCTATTTTTTGATAATGAAGATGGAATCCTTTTTGAGCTAGCACTTAGTTACCTTAGAGGACTGAAGCTCTTGGGTTAGGGCCTAATCCAAGCAGCCATGCTTCTCTTTACTTGTATTTGTATTCTTTACTTCAGTTTGTAGATTAGTTTGCTGTTAGATGTATTTCTCTTATGGTTAAGAATATGTTGCTTTTGATAATTTAGTAGCTTGCTTCCATTTGTGCTTTCTATAGCAGGTTAAGCAGTGATCAACGAAGATTCAAAAGGCTAGAAACAGTGCTTTGGCCTCTCTTCCTCCCTCTGGGACCATGATTTGAGGCAAAGACTCTCTTGCTACCCCAAAAACACAAATTTTCCACATTCCTAGGACTTCTAGTGTTTTCAACTCTCTAGTAGGTTGATAGTCCAGTTTTGCTTTATTTTAGATCTTCTTTATCATTTTCACTTCCTAATTTGCAATAACGTTATAGACATATTTGAGCACTGCAACCCAAAATCATATATGTCCATAAACCAAGGGATTCTAAGTCCCTAAAAGTGTTGTTTCATGCCCTAAAGGAACAAGGTCAGCTGATTACATCATCTCCCAGAAGTTCTCCATAGAAAATTGATCAGAACTAGTCAAAACTGGACCATAGCCCTTCTGTAGGGTGTGATGGGCAAGTGTAGACAAATGGAAGAGACAGTTTGCAAGGTGGATGATCATGGAATCTTCCCCTATGACACTTGCCTCTCTGAATTCGCCCAGGGATGAGTAAGAGATCATCAATCTCCAAGTGGAATCAAGGACTATCAGAGAGAAGACACTAATCAAAATCCCAGAGCTGACTCACCCCCTGCAATCATCATAATGGATTCCTCATTCTAGAGATCCAGAGGTGGATCTGTATCTTGTAAGGAAGTTTTGGTTTTCCTGGTGGAATATCATAGTGTTGGGTGATCTAAGCTTTTCATGAGGTGAAGAAGGGCTTTCATGCTGAGAGGATGACGCTGGGTCAGATCAATGGGTTGTAATCCTCTCTTCTAATCTCTATATCAATAAATCTATTCAATTTTTCCTGCACATTCTTGTATGTTTGCTAATATATGCATGTGTGTGGTCAATATATATCTGGTCCTATATTGTTTACAATTTTAGATCTCTGCACTTTGAAGGTATTATGTTGCTTTGACTTTATAGGTACTCTTTGAAGTGGAGTGGTCAAGGGAGGAGTGACAAAGATTTGTCAAAGGGGAGAAGGAACAAGTAGAGAACCAAGCGAAAGATCGAGGTTGGTATTCTTTGCTCCTCTCCTATCTATTTCTTGTAAAGGAAAGCGAAAGTAACTTTAATTTGTTTGTTTCTAAGATAGCTACCCGTCTTAGTGGGACTAGTAGCTCTGCATAGACATTAGATTTCCCGATAACAAATAGTCCTTTTGCATGCTTTCCTTTCTTACAACATTTCACAGCATTTCCTTCTATACATCATAGTTTAGGCCATTTTAATGCAAAACTCTATTTTTCCTAGGATGCACTCATTTCTTTGGTTGCTTGATTTTCTTGGTTGACTGTCAGTTTCTATGCAAAATATCTCTTCCAAAAGTAGGCCATCTTACCAACAATCACACTCTCCATCTGGTCCATGCCCTATAGGTCTCCCAAACCTCACCTCAATTCTGTCCTGAGTTCCTTCATTTTTCATAGAACTTCTTCCTCTCTCCTTGAGCAAACCTAATCATCTTTCTCTCTCATGGTGATTCATGGTAGAACTTAGGCACCCTAACTCCTCATTCCAACCTTCATCCACCTTTTCCACCCACTCACACCCTCAAAACGCGAAAATTTCTCTTGGCCTCCTCTTGTAGGCCTCCTGTAGTTTCCCTGTTTTCCTCTTGTAGTTTTCCTGTGTCCTCCTGTAGTTTTTCCCGTAGGCTTTCTTTTGAATAATGAGTGTGGGAAAAGCCTCCAGAAGGCCACCTAAGACCTCATAGGACCCATCCACACCATCCTACAACCTCCCAAGCTCCAAAACCGCCCTCTAACGCCACCTGTTCGCTGCCACACTCACACACAATAAATTATATGCATGTTAAATTCACATAAAAAAACATAAAAACATAAAAATATGTTTTTTGCTTATTTACTTCTAGAAATAATATGGTTAGATGTTGTTTACTTCCTTGAGTAGGTAATGGAATTTCTTTCATGGTTTCCATAGTGTTTTTGGCAAAAGTAGAATTAGCTTGTTAATGAGGGTTTACTAGGTTTTGCTTTACATTCCAGTCTTTCTCCTTTCTATAGTTAGAATAACCTCTATAGAGTAATATTTCTTTCCTTTCATCACACATATAGCTTCTTCTGAAATCTATAGAAGTTGGCTTGAGCTCCTAGTGATTTCGCGCCGGCTGACCAAGTGACAACCTGCAGTGAGAACCAATACTTATGCATATAACACCGACGCTTCCAAGTTTGTTACGAACTACCGTGTTGATAAAAGTAAAGTTGGTAGCCCAAGAGTTGCATCACTCTTGTTGCAATACTGGTGCCCACCACTTTTTGGCGTCATTTCTGGGGAAGCGTTAGAGTATTCTGTGATTACTAATTTCTTTTATTTCCTATTGCAACATTTTGTAATAGTTTATTTTGGCAAAAGTAGACTAGTAATTTCTTTTCTTTCAGTTCTACATTTCCTTGCTTTCCTTTTTAATTCTGCAAATTTCCATTAAGAAAGTTCATTTTAGCTAGTTGCAATTTGTTTTGTTCAATCACAATTTTAGTTTCTGTAGGTACTTTCAGTGTGGGGAAAAAGAAACAAAAAACAAACCAAAAATATTTCCTTTCATGCCTCATAAGAATAGAGATAACTTAGGAAAATTTTTGCCCAACACCCCCACTGCTTCACACAGCCAACCTTCTCTCTTCTTCAGTGGATGCAATCAAGAAGAACCCTTAGGTGAACATCCAGATATATTTGAAGAACCTATAGGGGAAGAAGAAGAAGAAAACATTCCTCTGGAGCTAATGGCTTAAAACAAAAATGCTAGGGGAAATGGAGAGAGAATAGAGGGTACCTTCCCCATTCGGGAGACCAACGGGGACACAAAAATGAAGAATATCAGTCCTTCAGCCCTACCTCACTTCCATGGTCTAACTACAGAAGATCCTGACACCTTCGTGTTTGAGTTTGTTGTCATCTATCGAACTTATGACTATGCAAAAGACGAGCAAAGGTTGAAACTGTTCCCTTCTACTCTCAAGGACGTAGCATTGCACTAGTTCATGGGATTACCTGGCAATAGCATCACAACTTGGGCTCAGATGCAATAGGCCTTTAACAACAAGCATCAAGACTATTGTAGGTCAAAAGATACTAAAGAAGAAATCTTCCAAATGACCATAGGAAGATACAAGGATTTCAAAAGCAAGCTGAGGACAAGATGGCTGGGACCCTACACTGTGGAGAAATGCAATGACAATGGTTCAGTTCTAATCAAAACCATTGATGGTGAAGCCATCCCCATGCTTGTCAATGGACATCGATTAAAAGTTTACAAGAAACCCCTCTCCAAGAAAGATTTTATTAAGGATTTTAATAAAATAGTAATCGTAGTGGAGCATGTCTTAGCTTCCACTTCACCCACTCATTAAACAAAAAAGAGAAAAAATAAGGACTCAAGTTAAAACATCCATGAGGCGCTTGAGTCCCATCATTGGGTTGAAAACCTCTTCTGAGGTGGCCCAGTGATGTAAAAAAAAAAGGGGGGAATGAATAAGATCCCTGGGTGAAAAAATCCCTTGGAGGCACCCAAGGTAGACAATTAAGGTGAAAACCTCTCTGAGGCGTCCTAGTTGTTTTCAAAAAAAAAAAAAAAGAGAAAGAAAAAATGAATTTTTGTTGCATTGCAGGTTTATAGGAGGACTACAAGGAGTAGAAGAAGGTGCCAAGGGGACCCTGACATTCATACTAGCATCCATCTCATCTTCTCCACACCTTCCTCCATCATTTTTGGCATCTCTTTCACCCCACTGTACCTCTTCTTCCAAAACTGTGTTTTCTACAGGAGGCTCCTGTAGGAATTATAGAGAGATAAAAGTGTCTACAAGAGGCAGTTTGAGGGACAAGAAAAGCTTCATGAGGAACCTATAATACCTCTTACCATCTTCAAACCTCCTTTCCATCATTTCCAAGCCTACATCACACTCCAAGCATTATTATTATTATTATTTTTCCTTTCCAAGAAAAAACACAAAAAAACAGTTTTTCAGTTTTGAAAAAAAAAGGAGGAAAAGGCACCATTAACTTTACCTGAAGCTTACCTACTATCCCTCCATCATTCATATCCACCTCTGGCATCATTATCAAGCTCCAAGCATAGGGAAATAGCTAAAGTTTCAAGGGGAGAAGTAGCTATAGGAGTTCTTGTAGGAATTCCTGTAGCAGTTGATCCCATAGAGGTCCAGCACTAGCAGTAAGGGAAAACACATTTGAAGGTTGAAAAGGCACATGCAGCTCAGCTCCAACAAAAGAAGAGCCTACAAAAACACACAACAACACATCAGCAAGCAGAGACAACATGCATGAGGGAAAATGAAGGCATGCAGCAGAGAAAGCCACAACACCTCATAGTTGGTGGCAGCAAATACACTTAGATTACATGTAAGTAGCTAAGTCACTCCTTTATCTACATTTTTGTAATTAGGAATCATATGAATGCAATGAGATGGTTGAAATCGAAAGAGGGAAAGGTGGCCAGTTAACTTGGCCACCTTCATTTAGCTGACTCCACTTAACCGAGATATCATCCACACATGCACACAATCAACTCAAGCAAAAGATGTGAAGGACAGGTAGTGGGAGGAAGAGTTAACTCCAATGCAGTAATGAGGGGATGATTACGAGGGGGTTCATGATGACCAAGCAAGTGGGGATCAACGGTCCTAATCTGGGCAATGTACACCTTGCCAGCTCAACACTCATAACGGAAAACAGCCATAAAAGGTAATGAGCACTCCTCCCCGCGCATTCTCACCACCTTTTCTTTAGTTTCTCCTCGTAACTTAGCCACATAGCAGTCTTCTTATGCCCCCATAGCCTCATATCCACCATCCTCCATCGATTTTCTCCATATTTTTTCTCTTGGAATCTTCTATAGGAGCCCTACAGGTTTTCTACAGGAGCACCTACAAGAAATCTACAGGAGGGACAACGAGCTTCTACAGGAGGGGTAGTGAGTCATTTTGAAGGGAGGAAACATGATTTTTGGCATGAATTTCAGTCTGAAGAGGTAGGGTTCATGAGTGCCCTCGGTTGAATATCAAAATGTGAAAGAGTTGGTCTCAAATTGAAGATAAAATGAGTCTTTAAGAGGGTAGAAATACATAAAAAAAATTGTTTAAAAAAAAAACACAGTCCCTTCTGTTTTTCTATTTCACTCAAAATTCTTTGTCTCCACCTTCATATCTGGTTTTTCAAAAGAAGTATAGGCAGTATGACAGGGGGGTTTATGAGAAAATATCCCACTAACTCCACTAGACTCCATGCACATCCTTAAGTGGTGGAAATATTTACAAGGGAAAACTGGATGAATTTCTTTGAGAAGTTTAGAGGGTTTGATGATGAAATTGCCCATGAATTTGCTCTCTCTCTGGTCCCTCACACAAGAACTCATGCTACTGTAACCATTAGAGGCCTCTCCATTGAAATAACCCCTGAATTCATCAGTAGGGTTACTACCCTTCCTCTTGGGCTGCCTTAGAGTAAAGATGAGAAAACAATTGGCTAGGCTGCCAAGAGGAAATATTTCCAAAATAATGAAACCTCTGTTGAAGACAAAAATGGAATTAGGAGGGCTAGTGTACCATATCCCTAGGATGAGGTTAGCTACCAAGTGATCAAATACATTTCTTGTGAGGGGAGGCACAACATTGTTTATGGATATCATTTCAAAATCCTCCAAGACTTGAGATATGGCATGGATACCCCAGCACATCAAAAGCTCAGTATCCCTTACTTTCTCCTTCAGTCCCTCATTGACTCCAATGCCAAGGTACAAGAGGGAAATTCACAACAACTAGCTCACCATGGCCTAATCAAGATCCTAGTAGAAGACGCCATCCATACCCTTACAATCCCTATAGCATGGGAAGTTTTCAGAAATATGACAGTTGAGGATGACATCAAGGCATTAACATATGATGTCAGTCTTACTGTCAGTGAGGAGGGAGAACAACAAGGAAGAGAAGATGAAGCCAGTGGTGACATAGCAGAGCAAGATAGGAAAGAGGAAAGAAAAGAAATAGAGGAGGGGAGAGTTGAAGAGACAAAGCAGGAGGTAGAAAAAGAGATAGAAGAGGGAGAAAAGGAGGTAGAGAGGGCAGAGAAAAGAGAAGAGTCCTCTGAAAATTTGGAAAGAGAAGCAACAACTACCCTCACTACACTCAGTACACCAGTCAAGCAGAAGCAGAAGAGGAAAAGAAAAACCTTCATGTATTTCAGGGCAAGGAAGAGTACCAAAATTAAAACAGGCAAACCTCAGCCCTCATCAAAGACTACCATTAACATTGAAGATGCACCATCTACCAAGGTGAAAGAATCTCCTTCCAAGACACCCATAACCTATGAAAGGAGGATTATAAGATCTTCTTCATGGAAGGGAAAGGCAATTCGGCAAGACCCCAAACCAGACTTACAAGAGGCTAAAACAGTCCTACAAGAGACACTGACAAACTACAGGAGACACAAAAACTTGAGGAAAATATGGGAGGATAGCCAAAGGTGAAAGAGGAAGCACAAGAGCTACAAGAACCTAACCCCCAGCCTAGTCTTGACTCCTATTGCAGACTACTTGAGGGAGGCAAGATAATCCCACAGAAATTTGCAATTCCACTGATTTTCGAATTGGAAAAAGAGAGAGTGAGAACACATAGGTGGATGAAAATAGCCAAGTCCAAAGGAGTTGAGGATATTGGCCACATGGAAGACAAACTTAGGGAAATGGGTAGGGAATTGAGTGCTCTCAAAGATAGAGAAACCATTACAAGAAGTCACCTTGAGAATGAGAATGAATTACTAAGGAGGCAGCTACAGGAGAAAGAAACCCATTTGGCATACATGGCCAGCGTATCCATAGAAGCATTACAGTGCAAAACAGCAGCCAAATATTATGGCCTCTATCTGAAGGATCAATATCTTCAATTCCAAATAAAAACTTTGGCACAAAGAGGCACAATGCCTTTCCAAGACTACAGGCAGTTCATGGATTTGTGTGACCAAAGCACCACCGAGGACAAAGCAAAGATGGCAGAGTTCTATCTACACAACATGGCCCTTACGGACCTGAATATGTGGGACCCCAATGCCAAGCTAGGGGATCTGCAATTAATGGCCATGGCGTCATGGATGAACCATGAAGAATTGAGGGAAAAAAAAATGAAAATATTGTTAATAAAAGAGAAGAACGAACCATTGATGATAAGAGCTGAGCCATCAGATCCTATGGCACTCATCAGCACACACAACTTGCTTGCCAATGACCCTTAAATTGCCCCTATATATCTAGCCAATTAGGCACAAGCGATTGAACACTTTGAAGATATGCTTAGGCTACTTGGGGATGACTGTGTGCATGCATGCATGAGAAGATGGAACACCCTACCCCACAACTTGCAGATCAAAGAATACCATTCCCCCGTGACGTTGAATGAGGCATTGAAAAGAGTGCCAATGTACGAGCATTCCATGCAAAGGTTGAAGGTCAACTAGATTGGCCTCAAACTGAGTCCTCCACTCATATTAGGCATGCTGGAAGGCAGGAGAGAAGAAGAAGAGAAGCAGCTATGGAAGGACATAAACAGAAAGGTAGGATTTTATGGTTGATAAAATTAAAGTTGGTAGCCCAGGAGTTGCAGCATTCTTGCTGCAAGATTGGCTCTCACCAGGATGCAACAAGGAGAGTTGATCCTGAGTTTCCTTTAGATTAGTCTAAACAGTTATTGAAGCGCAACTATAAGTGTGATAATTGTCCAACAGAATAAACTATATTTAAAATAGGTGTGTGCATCCTATATTGTTGTATAAAGGTAATGTTGAAAGGTTATAAAGGTAACAAATTTATATAAATGCAATTATAATACAATTTTGATCTTTATCTACGAGTTTTTGTTTTTTGTTAAATCATAAAATTTGGTATATCTAGCTTGCAGATTACTGAATGCAACAACTAGATTTGATCTTGAATTTTCCTTAAATTAGTTTAAATAGTCACTAATTCACCAAGTGGTAAAAAACACAACAACAAGAAAAACGTATATTGGAAGCATGTGATGTGTTGGATACCTATACCAATAGGTTTCATATTTCATGATGGGAAAATTTAAATGCCAAATATGCTCTACTTTGCTGATTCAAAGATCCCATATTTCCAAGGAAAGGCAAGGTGTGTACATGCCTTCATGTTTATTAAATTTTGATGGATGGTCCAACAGTCTAATCTGGATCATGCCATGTTTCAATTTTCTGTTGTAGAATAGAGAAAGAAGTCTGTCCAAACTGTTTAATCTTGGCAGACCAGTAGCTAGGCAGAGAAGCTAAGGTTCCCAACTGCTTAATCTGGGGCCTTGGAAGAAATAAGGGTAGTGCTAGATAGGCAATCAAAAGAAAAGTCAATGAAAACGAAAAGCACATAAGGGTTTGCAAGTCCAAGTGCACCCTACAAGAAGAAACAAAAAATGCTAGGCAAATAGTTGGGTAGGTATATGGGGTTGCAGAAGTGGTGTTCCTTCCAAGCTGAATTTTGCTAATTAATACAAGGAAAGCAACATAATGGAGGATGTCTAACTTCCCTTTTTCCTGATTCATCACTCATTACTAACATCCCTTCACCAGTTGTGTTCATGAAAGAGATTCAAAGTTTTATGTTGGTTCTTGTATCCTAAAGAGCCACATTTCTTGTGTAAATTCTTTTCATTTTGATCTACTCCCTAAACTAAGTTGTTCTCAAGAAAACTTAGTAATATCACTCCACATTCACCTTCTCCCTCCATATTAACCTCTAACTTGTATTATCTAAATCCCTATGTCACCCTTTCCCTACTACTATAACACCAAGGTGTATAAACCCTAAGCATTCTATAAATAATTCCCCCTTGGCATTATAGCCATATGTTTCACCACTAGGGAATCAAATTGACATCTGGTCAGTTTGAGAACCCAGCCCTAACCTCTTATCTCCCCCAGAACTCATTTGCCCATTTAATCCTTCACTCTGCCTAAAGAAACCTTGAAAAAACCCTTTGCACCCTTTTAACCCACCCAAAAGGCAAAAATACCCTGAAAACCCATTTTGTTTGCCTTATCCTAAGTTTGGAGGCCTTTGTGAGCTTTATATATGAAAAAACCCATTTATCCAAAGTTCCGAGGCTTATGCGACTTTGCAAAAGAAATTGCATCAAAAACCCATTTTTTCCTAAGTTTCGGGATTTTATCCACCTTTGTAAAAATACATTACAAACCAATGAAATTCATTAATATTCCTAAGGGTCCTGCCGGGTGCAAATACCATGAAAAATATTATTTTAATCCCCGCCCAATGTCGTATCCTCCGTGCAGATCACTGGCCCGTCGACCGTCCGATCAAGCTCTTCCCATCCGACAGTTGACGCGGATATCGGACCGGCCCCGACGTCCGATAGATATCGTCCGCTATCTGTCAGAGGCTGACGTCAGGCCTGGTCCACGCATCGCCTCCAAATCGTATTGGAGCCCCCTCTGATAGATTCCTTTCCGTAGCATAGGTGGTCCGATATTGCGCCACCTGTCTGCCAGCGTCAGCGCCGCCTCACTGCCTGCGTCATCGCCACGTTCGCGCGCCTCGTCCACCATTGCTCCACCTGTCTGCCACCTCACCACCCTCGTGGACCACTCAAACGCCGCCACGCCACCCGACCCTGACCCACCTGATGACGTCATGCTGACGTCATCCCAAAAAGGCGCCTGTGTCACAAAAAATCCATATTTTGTTAATTTTTCGCGTTTTTTTGCACTTTTTGCAAAAAACATTGTTGCGCCCTCTGCATGCGTTTTACGACCAAAATTGCACCAACCTGCTCGAATCGACCAGAAAACCTTCGGCGCGCCTACCCACCCGCATTTGTGACCCGGCCCATCGATTTACCAGGTATTTATCCGTGCAAGTCTTCTCTAAAGCCTGGTTTTTGTCTGCAATAACTGAAAACTCATTTTAGGCACTAAAAACGCATAATTCACTAGTGAATTCTCTACACCCAGCTCCCACTTGAAAATTTAATGGTTGAAATTCATTAGCCGAGCCTATTTTAACACAACCTTCATTAAAAACCTGCATTTTCGTTCGCGCAGTCGTGAACAGAAACCCAGAACCTACATTTAATTATTGAGGAAGGTCTGTTAAAGACAAAGATTTGCCTTCTCAAGTGACTGAAACGGTATTTCAATTGCTGCAAACTCACCTTGTTACCCTTCATTTCTCAATTCACCTCTTCACTCAGGCAGTGCTCTTTTTCTGTGGCCCAGTCTAAGTAACAACAGTCTATATACAAAACAGAGTCTAAGTAACCATGGAGACTCCAGTTGCACCTGTGGCCCTCAATGTTGCTCCCTTAAATTCCCCTCAGAGAGAATTGGAATGGCAGGATTTGGCAGACTTAGATTACCAAATCTCAGAGGACTCCTTGACACACAGCAAGTTCCACCTCCACTTGCTGAATGAGCTTAAAGCGAAACATGAAGATAGGACAGATATATTGGGCATTTGGGATTCCTTCCTCCCAATTTTCAGGCTCCCTTAGGTCAACCAATTCCCTGACCTGATCCATCTGTGTGCTGTATGTTATGATCCTACCCAAAGAGCTGTGCTTGACCCTTCGGGCTCAGTTGTATTCTACATGACCCCTGAGGCCATTAGAGAGATGCTGCAGTTTAAAACTCAGAAGAAACTGGTTCCCTTGTCTTTGTTGGATCTGATAAACCAAGGAGCCAAGATGCTGACTGATGCCCAGATCACAAAGTTAAACCAACTATTTATAAACTCTGACACTGTGCAATACCCTCCTATCTTTGTTGGTTACCTCAACCAATTGGGTGTAGACCTTGCAGACATGATCAGTTCCATCTTGGGGTACAAATCAGTGGAATATATTGATGAAACTGTACTAGTGATGATGACTATGTTTGCCCCTGGCAAAACTCCAATCTGTTATGACTATGCCACTTACATTTCAGATAAGATGCATGAGCAGTTCATGAACCTATCAAGAGAGAAGGTGTTCAGATACACCTCCTACATCTACCACTTAATTCTATATTATCAACATGAGAAATTCTCCTTCATTGTCAAAAGAACGGATGAACAAGGCAATCCAAGGTCAGTAGTGTACTGGAGCTCAGTGTTTCATTGCAGAACCTACTCTCCATACACTTACTATGCATTCATAGACCTCTTCATTCACCCAGCCATGTCTTTGTTCCTAAGCTCGCCTCCTCCAAGACTGACTGATGAGATGCAGAGAATCCTGCAGTTATCCAAAGTGTACAGCATTGGGGATTGGTATTTTTACCAAAGCTACACCGTTATCAGAATATATGGTTGTGAGCTACCCCCATACAGACTGCCCAAGTATGTGCCCATGAGATTATTTGCCCTTGAATATTTCAGGCAATTTGGGAATGCTGATATGATACATTTCTCTGGAAAGGGCAAGAAGGCACAACTCAAAGTGAAAAACCAATTGGGCCACCTTGTGTTGAACAAAAGGGAGGAAGGTTGGAAAGAAGCTGATAGAAAGCTAGAAGGCCTTGGCTTAAAGACCAGTTTCCTCTAGAAACCCTATGACCCCAATCACTCCATATCATTAAGAAGGGTCAAATATAGGCTCTCCAGCTATGGCCATGTAAGTTTTCCTCACATTGAACAATATGCCAATCAACCAAAATGGAAGAGAGGCACACTAGAGGAACCCATCACACAAGAAGAATTGAATGAGAGAGCAAGAAGAAGTCTTCTTAAAATGGCTGACTTGGAACTTCCTGCACAGGTATACTCTCTGCCAAAGCCTCAAGCAGGAGTAGCTGCCTCATCCTCTACAGCACATCAGGGGGCAGTCCAAACTACAAGTCAAGCTCCTAGCAAAATCAAGGAGAAAGGGATGGAACATGAACAGGTACAGCAGGAACAGGTTCAGCAACCTCAGCAGCTGCAGCAGCCACAAAAGGAGCAGCCAGGGTAGGGAGAGCAGATAGCAAAGGCCCCAATGGCCACACAGCAGCAGCCAACACAAATGGCACCTCCCAGGAAAGACTCAAGGATTGACTCTTCTGTCCTCCAAACCCCACAAAGGGAGGACATCAGCAGAAAAAGGGACAGAGAGACTCCCCTTACCACCTCTCAAGGGGAGAAGAGACAAAGGTTAAACCCTTTTTCTGAAGAAGAAATGCCAATGGGGCAGACCTCAAGTACAGGCCTGCCCAGCATGGAGGCCTCAACCAGCTCCTTCCAACAAGAACAAGAAAGGGCAGCAGGAGGAGAAGTTAGCTCCTCAGGCCAACAGAGGGAAGGTGAGAAAAGCATCAAGCAGCAATTCAAGGACATCAAAAAGAGAAATGAACCCTTGAGGCTGCAGTTATATAATCATTTATTGAAAATGGCCCCCACAAAACAGCAAAGACTCATGTCTGCATATGATGCACATGAGGGTAAAATGATTATGAGCCATTTTACACCAGCAGTGCAGCAACCACAGTCAGCTGCCGATTATATCAGGGCCAACCTTGAGGTCCTGTCCAAGGACATCCACCCAATGGATCAAATTGAACTGCATAAACAAACGGGTGAGATGGTGTATGCCACCTTGGTAGATAAGACCTTGGTGAATTATAGGCTACAAAATAGCCTGAATAACACCACTCCACAACTTGAGCTGGAAAGGGCTTCCTCTCAAGCAAAAGACAATAGGATCAAAGCTCTAGAGGAAATCATAATAGAGCTTGGACATGATCCTAAAGATGTCAAGGCAGTGCAGGAGATTCTGAAGCTAAGGGATGCTGATATGGCAGCATTGAGAAAAATGGTAAAGATCCCAGCAACTCTTCATCCTGAAACATAAGAGATTGCCCAGCTCATACAAGATAAGGATGCAGCTGCTATGTTGATTACATTATATAAAGAGCTCATCCACACTCAAGAGAGGCTGCAGGAAACAGAGGCCACCCTTCAGACAGCATTGCAGCAAAAGGAGGCAGGGCAAACTTCACAAGCTCCTCCAGAAACAGTTAATCTGGAGGAAGCTCCTCAAACCACTGCTCCTCCCAGTCAGCAAATACAACAGGCAGCACCATCCATCTCAGCACCAACAACAGAGCAGGCTGAAAGCCTTGACATGCAAAAGCTGGGAACTGAGATTCAGGCCTTGGAGGCTCAAATGTGAGAGTTAAATCAGGCCAAAGACACTCTGGCTAAAATCAATGAGAAATATGACAAGTCCAAGCAGAATGTGGCTGAAAGAGAAAGAGAGGTCAAGGCTCTCAA
>APFE030793872.1:370914-381824 GCA_000404065.3 Pinus taeda | reverse complement strand
AGAGGCTGGAATTTTGTATTTTGTAAGGAAGTGTTGTTGGTTTCTCTATGAAACATCATAGTGTTGGGTGATCTAGCTTTTCATGAGGTGAAGAGGGCTTTCATGCTAGGAAGATGGTGTTGGGTCAGACTGCTAGGTTGTAATCCTCTCTTCTACTACTTCTATCAATAAAGCTATTTGAGTTTTCCTCCATATTCTTGTATATTTCTGAATCTTGTATTAATGTATGCATTTGTAGGGTTAATATACATCTGATGCTATATTGTTTATGGTTATAGATCTCTATGCTTTCATGATATTATGCTGCTTTGACTCTACAGGTGTTCTTTGAAGTGGGACAAGTGAGGAAAGAGTGGCAAAACTCTGTTAAAGGGGAGAGGAAACAAGAAAGGAGCCAAGCAAAAGACTGAGGTGGGTACTCTTTGCTTCTCTCTCATCTATCTCTCATAAAGGAAAACACAAGTAACTTTAGTTTGTTTGTTTCTAAGATAGCTACCCGTCTTAGTGGGACTAGTAGCTCTAAATGGACACTAGTTTTCCCAATAACAAAATGGTGACTCTACTAGGGAGAAAATAGTTTGATTGTTAGTCAATGTTGTTTGCTTTATAAACTACAGACAGAGCCTGAAGTTAAGTTAGCTAGCCTTCGAACTGCTTTTACTATGCAACTGCAAAGTAGATCAACGCTGCTTCAGTCAATCTCTGGGTTAGTTTATGGACTAAACATCTGACTTGCAAACATCCTAAGTGCTCTGGTGGTAGCTCAAATAACCTCATTAGATCAGCCCCTATACTTTGTCTTTACTGCCTATCATAAGCTCAACCTAAACCCCTAAACTTAGCTGCAATCTGTGAGAAAAAACCAAGCTCAGTCTCGTCCCTGGACCATCGAACTATCTCCCATTGGCAACCTGGATGCATTGCACCTCTTGTGTGTTGTACGTGAGATGCATCCCTGTTTCCCTGTGTTATAGGTGCGATGATTGAGTGAGATTGTTTCTTCCTCCAGATTTTGATTTTCTCTTCATTGTCTTTAGCTTTATTCAGTAGTTTTGTTGTTTATGATCAATATATCACTGTTAAAAATCTCTTCCTTTGCATTATTCAGCCTCCATTGATAAGCAATTGTGAATGTTTTTTATGTATTTTTTATCATTTACAGTCCTGCTTTGCAAAAAGTAGCTTAATCGAACTGTCGTCTTTTGATTTGAAAGTGTCCCAAGTGTCATTTTCAGTCAAAGAAAAGAGTGTCATAAAGTCTTCCTCTTTTAGATAGTCGATTACACTTTTGCTATTGTATTTTATTTGGATCATCAATTCTTTGAAGTGTCGAAAGTAGTTTTCAAGTCGAAATTGAAAGTGTCGTTTAAATCTTCCTTTTGTTTTTGAAAAGAAATTGCTAAAGTGTCGCTTTGAGGAAATATAGTTCAGATCTATACTTAGTTTTCTTTCTATCATTCTCACACTAAGGAAACTGAAAAAAAAAATACATGCATGTGCATTTGCATTTAGCCTACATGCGGACATTGATTTAGGACAGTTCATCTTAGTGTGTGCTCTCTGCTCTATGTTGAAAGAATTTTACTTCTCTTTCCTTAGTAGCTAGGATTTTCATTGCAAAAAGAAAAGTAAATGATTGTTTATCATCTTAGATTGCATATTTAGGAATTGTATAACTACATCACGTGGTGAACCTTAAAGGAAAACTTCCTAAGAAAGATCAATTGTAAAATAAACTTCAATGAACATAAAAATGCTTTGGAACCTAACGCACAACATCTAGAAGTCTAGGCTAGACACGTATTCCAGCGTCGTAAAGCCTAGGAACTATCGCTTTCATTGTAGGTTGGGTGATTCCTCCTCCTTGATACGATAAGTGCCAGTATAGACTTGTTCTCCCACGTACCATCGATTATATATTGGGAGACCACAATAGGTTATATCCTTTATCCTTAGGAAGCCATGTCTGCTGCCTTATCAATCACAATGCACTGAACACAACATTTAGGAAGATTGACTGTTATACATAAAAAGTATTCTGCAGTTTTGTGATTGGTTTGGTAATCCCTTTTTCTAGATTTCTAGAGTAGTCACTTTCGTTCCTTTTCAGACTCCTTAAAAGAAAAGGTCCAACTGAGCACTTGTCAGTTCAGGCTCATTAAAAATCGAAGGCGACTAGAGTCATCTTTAGCTTTTTCTCGACTCTTTAAAATTGAAAAAGCAAGTCGTGTCAAAGTGTCATAAAATTTATTTTAATTGGAATAACATCATTGTTCCCTTATTGGTCTTAGGTTGAGAAAATGGAGTCCACCAATCAAGGATTTCCCCTTGAGGGAAATCCTAGTCCCTTTTCTTCTTGGGGAGATGTTGGTGCTCCTCATATGGCTACTTTGTCCCTTCCACGACTTAAAATCGGCCTGCTAGTATGGCTTTTCTCGACCGTTGTCATTCAAAACACTGTGATTCCTGAGCAATCAAATCAGCAACTAGATGATACTAGAGTTACCCCCCAACCTTCTACTTCATTTGTTTCTCCCTCTCCTTCTTCCTCTTCGCTTGGTGAAGCTAGTAAAACTAAAAGCCAAGTAACTGAGAAGAAGAAGAAAGGGAAGGAAAAGAAGAAGAAGCCAACGATGAAGGGGGAAACCATGCATCATTTGGTGAAAATCTACACACTGCATTGTCCAAACCTAAATCTCCATGTGTCATTTGCAAAGGATACCACTATCATTGAGATTGTCCTTGCATCTCATGAATCTTAAGGGACTAGTCTCCCCGCTTGCATAATCCGGTGTCCTCAACCTCTAACGATCATGTTGAGAGTACACCGTCAACTAGTGAAAACAAATTCAATGGAGAAAAAAGGAAGATTTAAATTTCCTTGTAGACTGTGTGAAGGCGATCATGCCTTCCACTGCTGTCCCTTCCTGGATGAAGCTAAAAGAGTCTTGGATAACTGTCCTTCTTCACCGCTGCGGCTTCCTCCTGGATACAAGAAACTCTTGCTGAGTACATCGCTAGTTGAAAATCCATCTGACACACCTTTTTTGTCAGTTGAAGCACCTATCGTTGAAGATAAACCCTCTGAGTCCACACCAAACCAAATTCAACAGGTCGAGACAGCAGTCGACCCAGTCTTTCCTTCAGAAGGTCGACCTTCAGATGATACAGTCACCAAAGAGAACGAGAACAACACTGTTCAAATTCTTTTTGTTAACATAGAATTCGAAGAACATGGGGGAAATCTACCCATTCCTTTACCACAGGAAGGAAGTTCATCAGAGATTCATCCGGCCGTCTATTTGGTCCCTCCTCCAAACAATCTAGTTGTTTCCTTCGATTGGAATCTACTAGGGAGACCTCACCTACCATCTAATGTACCATTCCAAATCATAGTACAAGCTTACATAATGATCATGGCTAGTACTATCATAGATGAAGGGGCTCTCGTGAGTATCCTTTCCTCAACTGCTTGGAAAGTGCTTGGTTCGCCATCACTTCTACCTGAGATTCAAAATCTGTCAGGCTTCAACAAAGGAACCAGTCGACCGTTAGGGATCCTTCCAAATTTGCCTATAAATTTGAGAAGGAAAACCATTTATCTAAACGTGATGGTAGTCCAAGGGCCATTATATTACAATCTACTCCTTGGACGTGACTACATATATAGCATGGGAGTTATTGTTTCCTCAATCTTTAGGGTGATGTGTTTCCTGTATGAAGGCAGAATGGTCCAGCTCGTTGACCAACTTTTATTTCCTGGTTCAAACACGGCTAATAGTCAAATACCATCCCTAACTGGTCTTTTTGCATAAGGAATGTTTCATCAACCTCCAGTCTGTCCACCTGGTGAGCGTGAGTGATTCGGTGAATGTGACTAAACCCAGGGGGCATGCACCCTGGTTTGCTTCGATAGGAAAAACTCAAATATAAGGTAGGTTTCCACGTAGGATATATGACTATTCTGACACACCCATCCATTTAGGAAAATGGGATTATACTGGAAAAGGATTCCTTCATCAAACGTTATGTAAGTGGAAGCTCCCACAATTCACCTTTGTCTATTTCGATGGACAGAGCCAAGGAAGTGTTTTGTTTGCAAATCCAAATGGAACAACCTTGATTTAATGCAAGAACTTCCATATGGTAACCTGGAAACTCTGCTTCTCTTTATACCTGGGGGCATGCAAACCTTTTGCGTGTGAGTGAAAAACGACCTTTTATTTTCATAGTTTGTAGGCTTATTTTCTTAGTCTGTAGGCTCTCAACCCTTTAACCTCGTAGGTTGGTCGTTCCTAGCTTGCATACAAAAGGCTCTAGAGAAAAGTTGTGCATGGGGCAAGCTCCCTAAAATTTGAACCTACTGATGAGAAATTTCCTTATTATACAACTGACACGAGCAATGTTTCCGCAAAGTTCAAGCTCGTTAAAAAATAAACCTAGTTATGAGCATATGTTCCCCCAGAGTTCAAGCTCATTAAAAAATGAACCCACTGTTGGTAAACAACCTTTGTGATCACATGGATATCAGCTTTTAAGCCTTGGTCATGTTCTTACCATCACCTCCACCTTTTAGCCGATCATCTGCCTCCACTTTATTGTTTACCCTTTTGAGGAACAACTGCGACAAGTGATTCAGTTAGGCATCTTCTTTACACTATCGTGATTGGAAAGTTCCAAATCTTAACTGGAACCAGTTTCTACCCGAAAATATCACTCGTTCCTCAAAGATGAGTCTCTTTTAAGCTCTTGTTAGACTCGTAAAAAATAAAAAGATTGCTGAGCAATTAGCCTCTCCAGCTCGTTAAAGTGATTGGAAGTGCGATCCCTCCTCTAGATTTTAATCTTTTTGGACCTGAGGGATCATTGCACAAAAATATCGAGCGCTTTTCTTTTTTGGCTCGTTAAAGTGATCGGAAAAGTCATCCATTTTGTATTATTTTATACTTTTTTGGACTTAAGGGATTATACTAAAAAAAATGATTACTGGAGTTTCCTTTCCGTCTCTTTTCAGACCCTCTAAAATTGAAAAGAACTGAGTTATCTTCGTCGTTAAACTCGTTAAAATAATAGTGACAAACTTGTCCATTATAGACAAGAGTGAGTTTCATTGTCACTAGGCTCGCTAAAACATAGCAACAGGTTTTCCTGAAGGGCAAATTATAGAACAATCATATGTTATCCTCCTCAAGCTTAACAAAAATAAAGAGGTACTGGTTAGAAATGACTGGGGAAAAATTGGGAAGAAAACTTGAAGAACTTTATTGGTAGCATGTTGCTCTTGAACATGACACTTTCACTCCATCACCATGATTGACTCGGGTTGGGCTATTCCATTCACTAATAATATCACCATTGGTACTTTGTACCATCCATTTTTGGGGTTAACGCTACCAATCCATTATTAGTGTCACTATTATGTTCAAGAGAAGTCACTCAGAGAATTCACCAACCCAGCTTACGCCTCATCCGCTACAATACCTTCACGCTCCATTCTTTCATGAATGCCACCCTGAACCTTGTACCATCAAATTGTTTTCACCTCCACAAAATCATTTGCTCCATTTCATGTCGTAGATGTGGGATTCATTAAGGCCCTCCTATGATGGGTCACTTCTTGTCGACATCAGCTCATTATCCAAGGAGTTGACTTAGGAACAACCCTTTCAGTACTTTGAAGCTTGCATGCCTCAATGGCAAGTTTCTCACTTCCGGCAATAGGTTTACATCAATGGCCTTCGACCGAAAGATTTTATGTGGTGTTTGATATCGACTCATATATTCACACCACGTGAATTGTACTACAGTACCTTGAAGGTCATCATCATTATCAGTGATTCCTCTCATGATTGTTAACTGCTTACATCATTGGCTGGTAATCAGGCGATGTCTTTCCATGTTTGACATCAGAACATCTTTTCACATGGATTGACTTGTACTTCGGGCGAAGATTGAATGAGTTTGAAGACCCCGGATCTAGTTTCATCCATCCTAGTTGCGATATATTCAGGAAAATAAAGACATCAAATGTACATCATAGCTTCATAAATAATCATCCAAGCCAAGGGATGATGGCTCTACCAAAATCATCAGTCTGTCACACAGACGGTTGTCTGTCCTATGTACATGAAAATGAATTTATAAAGCTGAGCATGGGAATGCCTGCCTCAGCTAGATCATGAAAATATTATAAAGATAATTTATTGTATTATATCTTATTACAGGTCACCTTCTAGTTCGAAAAACCTCGGATCCTCATGATAAAGCATTTCACCCGACATCAGAAGATTTACGACTTCATGCTTTAGGGGGCAACTGTTATAGACATATTTGGGCACTGTAACCCCAATCACATATGTCCATAAACCAAGGGCTTCTAAGACCCCAAAAGTGTTGTTTCATACCCTAAAGGAACAAGGTCAACTGATTACATCATTTCCCAGAAGTTCTCCCTGAAAAACTACTCAGAACTGGTCAAAATTGGACCATACAGAGTGCTCCATGCTGAGGGTGCGATGCATCTCACCTGTTACACATAGAGGGTGTGATGCATACTGAAAAACCCTTCTGTAGGGTGCGATGAGTGAGAGAAAACAAATGGCAGAAGCAGTTTGCTAGGTGGAAACTCGGAGAATCTTCTAGAAACTGCTCATTTGACACTTGCCTCTCTGAATTCGCCCAAGTATGAGTAAGAGATCATGAAATATCCAAGTGGAACCAAGAACTATTAGAGAAATGACACTAATCAAAATCCCAGAAGCTGACTCACCCACTTGCAAATATTTATATATGGATCCCTCATCCTAGAGATCCAGAGGCTGGAATTTTGTATTTTGTAAGGAAGTGTTGTTGGTTTCTATATGAAACATCAAAGTGTTGGGTGATCTAGCTTGTCATGAGGTGAAGAGGGATTTCATATTGGGAGGATGGCATTGGGTTAGACTACTAGGTTGTAATCCTCTCTTCTACTACTTCTATCAATAAAGTTATTTGATTTTTCCTCCATATTCTTGTATATTTCTAAATCTTGTATTGATGTATGCATTTGTATGGTTAATATACATCTGATCCTATCTTTTTTATGGTTATAGATCTCTATGC
Source organism: Pinus taeda (assembly GCA_000404065.3). Lineage (NCBI taxonomy): Eukaryota > Viridiplantae > Streptophyta > Pinopsida > Pinales > Pinaceae > Pinus > Pinus taeda. Next base: position 374,723 of record APFE030793872.1, on the reverse strand, counting down.
TTTGATGGTACTATGCTGCTTTGACTCTACATGTGTTCTTTGAGGTGAGACAAGTAAGGAAAGAGTGGCAAAGCTCTATCAAAGGGGAGGAAACAAGCAAAGAGCAAAACGAAATACTGAAGGTGGTACTCTCTACTTCTCTCTCATCTATCTCTCATAAAGGAAAACACAAGTAACTTTAGTTCGTTTGTTTTTAAGATAGCTACCCATCTTAGTGGGACTAGCAGCTCTGAATGGACACTAGTTTTTCCGATAACAATAACACAATAGGACGTGCAAAAATTCTAGAGGAGAATTCCTCATGGATGCGTTGGGCATGGAATCTCCCCAAGGCATGTTTTGGGGATTAAAGCCCAAGTTTTGACCAAATTTTTTTGTAACAGTTTTGTGAATTTTGGGCGCGGGGCATGAAATGATAATAGAGTCATAGGGTTGTCCACCTAGTTTTTGTAATGTAATGTCAGTTGGATAGACCTACCTATGGTCCACAGACCATGCCATTGTATAAATAGAGCAAGGCTATAAGTGTAGAAAATAATGAATAGAAGGATAAGAAGAATAAGAAGTCTAAGTGATTGAGTTGAAGTGTAAAGTGTGTTTCTGGGTGGTCGTAGAGTAGGAGAAGGCTCTGCAGCTGAGTGGGCAGAGGCCTAGTAGTCCACAGCTGAGTGCGCAGACCCCTGTAGCTAAGTGCATAGGGTAGGTCGAGTCTGTAACCATTGGGAGAATCAATAAAGAGAAGTTTTGCTATAATTCTATGTATATTTTCCTGGTTTAATGCATGATTGGATATAATTTTCAAGTATACTATTTATTTACTGCATGATCATGTATGAATGTTTTGTATTGCTAATTATAACTTAAGACATTCAAGTAGGCGAAGGTAATTAATTAACACTGGAAGATAAGTAAGATCTTGGGTAATAGCGCAAAGTGCGGCACAACCACTGGTTAGGGCTGCGTGAAGGCAGCTTATCAGGCTACAAGGAACACATGAAGCAACCTATGCGTAGTAACAAACAGAGAACTAGTCATACCTCTCAGACATCTCAAGGGTGCGGAAACCTGGTTCTAGCACCCTCCCATACTACTTCGGGTGAGACCTCAGTCTGTGCTCTGCGGCCTATTGCCAAAAGGGCCAGTAGTACAGGAATTTATTTGGCTAATTGATTCCAAACTTGGGTCAAGCCCCAACAAGCCAAAAAATGGTTTCGTTGTCGGGACCGGGATCTGCATAGAGATTTTTGATGTTGTATCACTGGAATATGATAAATAAAGGAATTAAAGATTGGTTGGATAGAAATATTCACGAGTTCGCAAAATAGGAAAATAGGAATCCACACCTATCAAAGGAAGAGTGGTTAGACTTCTACTTATATATAGAAATCCACGAAATTTTCTTTGCGTCCTTCCACATTGAGTTGTATGAGTGGATCGCGCAGCTAGTGGATAGCCAAGGAAGGTGTAAACTCGACAAACCAATTGTGTGGACTCCAGAATTGGTATGTAGATTGGAAGCATCAGAAGATAAGATCATGCGCACTATTGATCACTGGCTTGATCGAATCATAAGAGGATTCATCACCAAATTCATGGTAGATACTTCAGTCAACTATAGTGAGGCAGAACGATGCTTCCTCAAGGGAACGCGAGGTAAGTACGTTAAATCTTTGAACACTTGGATTAAAATGCTACTATGTGAAAAATGGGTTATGTGAATAAATTGATGTTTGGGGCTACGTGAAGTGGGAAAATCTACAGAAATGAAGGTAGCATAGAACTAGAAACTAGCCCCTTGATTTCACCTCTGCAAGGGGGCTAAGAAGAGCTCGTGAAAGTCTCACCAAGAAGTGCGAACAATTTGATAAGGTAGAGAATTCTGCGCATACCACCTGTTATCACACAGGTTGTTCCCTAACATTATTAGGAAAGGGGATACGACTGAGGTAACCACAGACCAATCTTTTAGATACAAAATCTAGCCAATCTGTATCTAGAGAGGGCTCTCTCTTTATGATTTAACTTTGTTTTGAAAGGTATTAGGCTAGTTATGAAGTTCAGGGGTTGGTTTGGTTTTGGATGGTGGGATTCAATAGAGTAGAGGTGCAAGTCTAAGAAGTTCAGTCCATTGGGCTAATGGAGTCAATGAGGATGGCTTTCTAGATTCAGTTTATCAACAGAGGGAGATTCAAAGGGCAAGGTACTCAAATCGGGAACAATCAAAGATTTTAAATCAGGTGGAATGGGCTCAAATTAACTGAAGGTTAGTTAAGAATCCTTCAGCCTATTTGAAGAGGGAAATTGGGGGTTATAGCTAAAGAGCAGTTAAGAATTCTTTAACAAATAACAAACATAAAAGAATTAGGAAATAGGAGCAATTAAGAGTTACACTTTTTATTCTAATTCTGAAGAAAACATAAAGAATGATAATGAATGAAATGTAGAGTGCAGTTAAGCAAATTCTGGACTAATCTTTATCTTTATCATTTAGATAATGAAGCATGGACAACATAAGAGACTAGAAAAACTATAAAACATGAGATATGAGAGACATATTTTTCCCCTGGTAGATTGAAGAATCTTGTGACAAATTCTATGCTTCAATTCTTCATACGGTCAGCCAATAACAGTTGAGTCCAAAAGCTTTTGTATTCAAAAAACTTGATATTACAGCAATGTCTAAGAAATGCTCACCAACCCCAAATACTTCGATTGGGGGGTATTTATACAAAATATCATACAAAATATCTCACGGAGATAATATCTAGTGATGACTCATCGCTTTTTACAAAATATAGAGACATAATTGTCTCGAAAACTGTGAATAGATAGGATGATGCCATGTTGGCTACTCTGTCTCTGTTGGATGTGCTGGAGGTAGGCTCTGAGAGTAGGTTCACACCTGTCTTTTGCTGATACTCTGTGCTGGCCATTCCGGCTTTCTCGGGAGTCTTCAACTTTGATATGACATGATTTGGCCCGTATGATCTTTATTCATTTCTGTCCATCGCCTTACAGTAAATGGCCCCCAAAATTTTCATTTATCAAAGATATCAAAGATACCAAAATAAGCTTATAGAATTTCCAACATACTTTGCCACCACTGCTCTTCTGGTAACTTATGTCTCTGAAGCTTTCTCAAACTTTCATCAGTCTCTGTGTACCTGACGAAATTAGGTTGGAGGGTGAACAAATGTTTCACTTCATGCTCAACATAAAACAAATTTTATAAGTTCTCGTAGAGGCTCCGGCCAGATGGAAGTGCCTTCACTCCTGAAGTACTTGTTGATGAAGTAATTTGATCAGCATCATATGTATTTAATCTGTGTGCATAATCTGCTTGTTTCATCAGTCTATAATTATTTGTTAATAGACTGGGCAAACCCTTTTCCTGCAAGGCTGTGAACCTTTTTGTGAAAAAATTTAACTCCACCTGCATGTTATCAATGAATTTAGACTTCTGTGATCCATAACATTTGTTTAGAGAATTTTCGGCAAAATCACATAATTAATCATTTGTCGACGCGTTTCGAACCAACCAGTGTGGTTCATCTTCAGGACAAGTTGAAGATACAGATCCAGTTCAGTGTGTTAAATAGTCTAAGCAGAGACTCAAACGGCTAAAAAATCTAACGGCTACTTTTCCACTCAAGGACCCCAGTCAAACTTCCTCTAACTAATTTAATATTAAAATACTATTATATTTATGGAGCTAGGTTAACCAGGGGAAAAATAAAACAAATCAAAGGTTAATCTGTTAAAAATAATTCATTTATTTATTTAAAATATTAATCCACTATATATATCTA
>APFE030793872.1:351094-370894 GCA_000404065.3 Pinus taeda | reverse complement strand
ATCATAAGAGGATTCATCACCAAATTCATGGTAGATACTTCAGTCAACTATAGTGAGGCAGAACGATGCTTCCTCAAGGGAACGCGAGGTAAGTACGTTAAATCTTTGAACACTTGGATTAAAATGCTACTATGTGAAAAATGGGTTATGTGAATAAATTGATGTTTGGGGCTACGTGAAGTGGGAAAATCTACAGAAATGAAGGTAGCATAGAACTAGAAACTAGCCCCTTGATTTCACCTCTGCAAGGGGGCTAAGAAGAGCTCGTGAAAGTCTCACCAAGAAGTGCGAACAATTTGATAAGGTAGAGAATTCTGCGCATACCACCTGTTATCACACAGGTTGTTCCCTAACATTATTAGGAAAGGGGATACGACTGAGGTAACCACAGACCAATCTTTTAGATACAAAATCTAGCCAATCTGTATCTAGAGAGGGCTCTCTCTTTATGATTTAACTTTGTTTTGAAAGGTATTAGGCTAGTTATGAAGTTCAGGGGTTGGTTTGGTTTTGGATGGTGGGATTCAATAGAGTAGAGGTGCAAGTCTAAGAAGTTCAGTCCATTGGGCTAATGGAGTCAATGAGGATGGCTTTCTAGATTCAGTTTATCAACAGAGGGAGATTCAAAGGGCAAGGTACTCAAATCGGGAACAATCAAAGATTTTAAATCAGGTGGAATGGGCTCAAATTAACTGAAGGTTAGTTAAGAATCCTTCAGCCTATTTGAAGAGGGAAATTGGGGGTTATAGCTAAAGAGCAGTTAAGAATTCTTTAACAAATAACAAACATAAAAGAATTAGGAAATAGGAGCAATTAAGAGTTACACTTTTTATTCTAATTCTGAAGAAAACATAAAGAATGATAATGAATGAAATGTAGAGTGCAGTTAAGCAAATTCTGGACTAATCTTTATCTTTATCATTTAGATAATGAAGCATGGACAACATAAGAGACTAGAAAAACTATAAAACATGAGATATGAGAGACATATTTTTCCCCTGGTAGATTGAAGAATCTTGTGACAAATTCTATGCTTCAATTCTTCATACGGTCAGCCAATAACAGTTGAGTCCAAAAGCTTTTGTATTCAAAAAACTTGATATTACAGCAATGTCTAAGAAATGCTCACCAACCCCAAATACTTCGATTGGGGGGTATTTATACAAAATATCATACAAAATATCTCACGGAGATAATATCTAGTGATGACTCATCGCTTTTTACAAAATATAGAGACATAATTGTCTCGAAAACTGTGAATAGATAGGATGATGCCATGTTGGCTACTCTGTCTCTGTTGGATGTGCTGGAGGTAGGCTCTGAGAGTAGGTTCACACCTGTCTTTTGCTGATACTCTGTGCTGGCCATTCCGGCTTTCTCGGGAGTCTTCAACTTTGATATGACATGATTTGGCCCGTATGATCTTTATTCATTTCTGTCCATCGCCTTACAGTAAATGGCCCCCAAAATTTTCATTTATCAAAGATATCAAAGATACCAAAATAAGCTTATAGAATTTCCAACATACTTTGCCACCACTGCTCTTCTGGTAACTTATGTCTCTGAAGCTTTCTCAAACTTTCATCAGTCTCTGTGTACCTGACGAAATTAGGTTGGAGGGTGAACAAATGTTTCACTTCATGCTCAACATAAAACAAATTTTATAAGTTCTCGTAGAGGCTCCGGCCAGATGGAAGTGCCTTCACTCCTGAAGTACTTGTTGATGAAGTAATTTGATCAGCATCATATGTATTTAATCTGTGTGCATAATCTGCTTGTTTCATCAGTCTATAATTATTTGTTAATAGACTGGGCAAACCCTTTTCCTGCAAGGCTGTGAACCTTTTTGTGAAACATTACTCCACCTGCATGTCTTGGCACCTCCTTTCCAAATTTTGCATTAGAGTTATCTTGGTCATAACTCTCTTGATTTCCAGTATGGTACCTGTCCTATCTGTGATTTGCAAAGCTACTAGTTCTTCGCGGGTCTTGGTGTTCAAAAAATGTATTAGCCTGTTGGCTTGTTCAGGCATGTGTTCCAATGAAGCTCTTGTCCTTTGAATCTCCACTTGGGCTACTCCTATTAAATCAATCTGCTCATGAATGATTTGGATAGATCTCCACACATTTTTAAGGGACTAATTGATGTTGGCCCACAAAATTCCTTTGATTTCTGCCAGCGGTTTATCCAAAGAGAGATCTTTTCCAATGTTTTTACTTTATTCTATAATGCTTTAGCTTCCCTTGTTTTTTCTACCACAGTCATCTTGGATTTGTCATAGCTTTGTTCTAATTTTTCCAATTGTTCCTTGACCTGTTTTAGCTCTGACACTTGGAGCTTTAAATCTTCCATGGCTTTTATCAGCTCTTTTGTGCTCGTGCTAGTACTGCTGCCTGGTGCTATTGCTATTGTACATGCTGCTGATGTTCCTGCTATTATCTCTGCTTTAGATGCTGGAATAGTGGCAGGCAATGTTGTTACAAGTGTGGAAAGGGCAGTAGTGACTGGAGGAATTACTTCAGGTGGCTGGGAGGTCGACTCTCCCTGATTTTCTTTTGTTGCTTTCTCTAATGCTTGCTCTGTCTCACTCAATCTCTCATTCATTCTCATGAGCAGGTCCATCATGTCCTCTTCAGATTTTTGTTGTACAATTTCTATTGTCTGTGGATGCATGGTAGAAGGCAATTTGAGCTACTTCCTCAGGGCAGCAATATATTTCTCTTTCTTCTTCATTAATGCCTTTATGCCCTTAGCATCCTTGGGATCATGTCCCAGTTCAATGATGATCTCCTCCAAAGATTTAATCGCGTTGTCCTTGGTTAGAGAAGAGGCTTTCTCCAAATCTAGTTGAGAAGAGGTGTTCTCCAAGGAGTTCTGCAATTTATGAGCTAACATAGCTTTATCAGCTAGTGTGGAGTACACCATCTCTCCAGTCTGTTTATGCAGTTTAATCTGGTCCATAGGATGAATGTCTTTGGCTAGGACCTCCAGATTTGTCCTGATGTAATTGGCTGCCGATTGTGGTTGCTGCACTTTGGGCTCAAAATAACTCGATCATTTTGCCCTCCTTAATGTCATAGGCAGACGTCAACCTTTGCTGGTTTGTGGGGGCCATTTTAAGATATTGGTTGTAAATTTGAATCCTTAATGGGTCATTCCTTGCCTTTATCTCTGAGAATGATCTTTTAACGTCGGATGCCTGTTTTCTTTATGGCCTAGTAGAAGATACTTCTACACTGCACTACCTCTCTAGCTCTTGCTTGTGTGAGCTAGTTGATGTTGCAATCACTGAAGAAGTCTTCCTGCTGACTGCCCTTTCACCTCTTAGGTTGCCTGTTGTTTCTTCAAAGATTTCCTCTTCTAATAGAGGGTTGAGACTATGCCTTTTTGCCCCTGGTTTTTCTACAGGTCCACTAATAGGTGTGGCATCTTCCCGGTCTCTTTTCTTGCCTCTTTCCTCATTTAGAAGTCTGCAATGCAGGGATCTCTGCTGCTTTGGTTTGGACTAGAGGAGTTTGTTCCTGTTGATCTGTCATTGTTGGCTGTTGTGTGTCTGCCACTTCCTTGCCCTTAGAAGACGTTGTAACTGGTGTATTGGTTTCTTGTACTGGCTGCTGAGAAGTTCGAGTAGAGGATGTTCTAACTCCTGTTTGCTGAGGCAGCTTGAAAGATAGCTGTCCAAAAGAGTCCAGGTCAAGAGTTTTTTCAAGATCTTTCATAGCCCTTTCCATCTTCTCTTGCTCACTAATTTATTCTATTAATGTCCCTTCTACCCATTCCTCTTGATTAGCAAACTGTTCAATTTCTGGGATATTATGATGTATGTAAACTGATATCTTGTTTCTCACCCTTCTGTCACTTATGAAACTATTTGGGTCATATGGTACCCACCAAAAGATTCTCCTCGGTTTAAGGTATTCCCCTAATATCTTATCAACATCTTCCCATGCCTCCCTCTTATGGATGATAAAAGGGCCTAACTAGTTTTTGATTCTCAGCTGAGCCTTTTTCTTTACATTACAAAAGTGGGTTAAGTCTGCAGTGATAATCTGCCTGAAATATTCTAATGCAAACAACCTCATGGGCACATATCTAAGCAACTTGAATGGACAAAGTTCACAGCTATACATTTTGATTTCAGTGTGATTTTGGTACAGGTATCAGTCACCTATCCCGTATTGTTTTGAAAGCTGTAAAATCTTCTTCATGCCACCAGTGAGCCTAGGAGGAGGAAATCCTATCAGCAGAGTAGAGACTAGATGTACACATAAATCAATGAATTCACTATAGGTATAAGGGGAATTATAGGTATAATGGAAGACTTAGGTCCAAAACATCACAAATATCCACTCTCCTTTGGAATCCAATCTCCTGATGGGAAATGGAAAGCTGTCTGGCTGATAATATAATAAAAGATGGTATATAAAATATGTATATTTGAAGACTCCTTCTCTATCCAGATTCATAAATTCGTCATGGATCTTGTTGGCAATGAAAGTGGCATAATCATATTTGACAGCAGGGGGCTATCCTGGAGTAAACATTGACAACAGCACTAAGGTGGTCCCATCAACATATTCACTGGTATTAAATCCTAGGATTAGGGATATCATGTCAATAATTAGTCTTCTAGTTTCAGTGAAAAAGGCTTGGAGATAAGGAGGAGGACCATTAGGTTGGTGCATTGGTAGCATGAACATCTAAGTAATGCAGGTTATCTCTGATTGGGGCAATTGGGATGACTGTTCAAGTAAAAATCCCATGGAAAGGCGAGCAAGGGGTTCAGTGGAATGGAAGTGTAACATATCATTGATAGATTGAGTAGTTATGGAAAAAAGGACAGTTTGGGATGGGGACATAACTGCCCTCTAGACAGGTCATAGTTGGCGCAACATTGACGAATGATAGCTGGGAAAACATGGATTGAGGGTAGGAAATATATGGGCATGTTTGACTCCCAAAGTCCAAAAATATCAGAGTTATTTAGAAAGCTATCCCTTACGTGGCAGAAGGTTTGGAGATGGTTTTTGTTAGTAGTTAAATCCTTAATTTGAAAATCTTTGTCGGCCAGGGGTAGATAATCCAGGTCTTTATGAGGTGCATTCAAGGGCACGAAATTCAGGGCTGCGGGAGCTTCCATGTTTGGTTCTTGTGCATTCAAACTGGAACTTGGGCTTCTATGGAAAAAATGGGCAAAAAGCAGTTTTGGTGTTTTTCTCAGATTTCTACAAATTGATTTTACTTGAATTTGGCTCTTCGGGTAGAATTCACAGTGAAAAATGGAAATTACAAGGTTACTGGTACAAATGGATAAATACCTGGATATACAGAGGGAAACTGTACAATGGCAAGTATTGACGGACTGTACAGCACGCCGTTGTGGTCTCTTCGAGCAGATAGCACTTGGAAAACTATTGCAGTGGCTCGAGCCGTTATTTTTGCATGGGAGCCTAAACAAAGGAAAACAAAGCGAAAATGCCATTTCAATGATTTTTAACAGAATTGGCTTTGGCGGGAAATTTTGGCATTTAATGGTCGAATGACGTCACCGTGACATCGCCTTGATGGGACGTTTTGTTGTTTAGCGGAGGGGTGGATGGTGACGTGGCTGTGACGTGGTGGTGATGTCAGTGAAGGGCCAGTGGGAGGCGGTAAGTGGTTTCCTCCCGCACCGCTTATGGGCTAGGGCAGTATCAGGCAGAGGGGTAGCGATCACCGGGGGAGGGCGATGCATGGCAAGGTACAGGAGCCAAAACCACCGTTTCCCTGGGACTTAACTATCGGACAAAAGGGTGGCGCGATATGGATATCAGTCGTTGGATGTGGAGTGGCTAATCGGATGGTGGGCGCTACACGGAGATGGAAGGGGGTTAGCACTGCAGGTCCGATGTGATAAAATGCACTTTTTAATGGTATCGGGGTGGATTTTGATAGGTTGGTGAGGTTTGGTTATAACTAACCCGAGTGGTTAATTATTCTAAGGTTGCGCGGAGTGGGTTGTGGTTCTTAACAGGTTTCAAATAAACCTGTTAACCTACATTTAAACAGAGATTTAGGAGTTTTGTGGTTATAATAAACCGGGGCATGAATATTAAAATATGGGAGGCTTTGTTATATAGATAATACGGGAAAGGGTAACATTTACAAGGGAGTTACATTAATAAAAATTATTGTTAATATGAGACTTTGAAAGGAAAGTGTGCTAAGCATAATGTTATAAAACTTAGGCAAAAGGGAAAAAGGGATTTTACACAAGAAATGTGGCTCCTTTTCCTAAGTGAAAATGGAGTTTTGCTTGGGCATCTGATGAAAATGGAATGAGTGATTTCTAAGGATATCAAGCAGATCTCAATACCTTTAAGGGAGATTAACAAGTGATGAAGGGGAAAAGTATGAAGGGGAGTTAGTCATGCTACCCTGCTTTGCTTGAGTTGTATCTAGATATTTTCTTTGCACTTGTGATGGGATTGAAGGTTAACATTTTTATAGAATACATCACAAGTCACATTCTGCAACATCATTCTGCCTACCCTGTCTACTTGCCTAGCAATTTTTCTTCTTCCTTTGGGTGCAATTGGATTGGCAAATCCCCATGATCTTATTTTTTCGTTTCATGGTAATCCTACCTAAATCAATACTTGTAACATCCAAGGGCTCAGATTGAACTGTTGAGCTCCTTTGCTTCTCTACCTATCTACTTATTTGCTAAGATTGAACAGTTTGGTCAGATTTTATTCTCTATCTCTAAAACAGGAAATTGAAACATGAACTAGCTAAGATTAAGTTGTTTGGCCATTCATCAATGGAGGCATAAGTTAACAATCTGCACACCATCAGGTTACTGCAAAAATAGAATAGTAGTGGCATTTTGAACTTGCACACTTTCCTCGTCTATTTGATTTTGGGTTCATTCCTTTCATTTTTTTGACTATTTCATTCTTTTTCGCTTTGATTTTTCTTTTAGGGGACACCCTCTTTACATTTTTAATTTTTTTGATTTTTGACAATATGGAAAACCTTTGCAACCAGAAAAGATATGAACATATTACAGAGCTCATAAATGCCAATAATGAAATATGACACCTATTGGTATAGGAGCATAACAGTGGCTCCACTTGGGGATGGCTTTCCCTGGTGGAAAGTCAAGAACAGTAGGTCAGATGGCCTTCTCCATAACTTGGATTGTGCTCTGAAATCTCTTTCTACTGGTTGCTTTATCATATGTAGAACAGTCACATTTGTGAAGCTTAGGGCCTTCTCTTCGGGCTTCAACTTCAGCAATTTACTGTCTAATCCAAACTAAAAAACTACTAAGGATATAGTATGTACATGCTGAGATACGAATGCTTAAAATAGTTGGATCAAAGTAGTGTTTCAGCATCCGACCATTAACTGGCCCTTTTTCTGTTTCTGTACTATCCAGATTCTTCAAAAAGTAAGCATTATTTCCTTGTAAGGCCTAGATAATAAAAGGTCCCTTCCATAGGAAGTCAAACTTCCCATGTTTTCCTTTGTCTTCTCTTCTGGAATTCCATTTTAAAACTTTGTTTCCAATGTAGAAATATTCTGCCTTGGTCCTTTTATCAAATATCTTCTTAAGTTTTTCTTGTAGCACTTGAGATCTCTGATGTACCTCTTCTCTGGTCTGCTGCAAATGGATAGTCTGATTTATTCTTCTTTGTATGTCATTGGGTTCCACCTGAATTTCTTGCAGTAATTTCATTATAGGAACTCCTAAGGATGAAGGAAATACAGTCTCCATGCCATAAACCAACTCATAGGGGCTGGTTCCAATAGATCTCTTTGTAGTTAGCCTGTCTTCCCACAGTGCATTTGTAATTTTCTTATGCCAGTTCTTTTTATTCTCCTCCAACAGCTTCTTGATAATATTAATCAGGCTTTTATTGGAAGACTCGGCTAGACCATTACCTTGAGGGTAATAGGCTATGGAATGACCCAAAGTAATATGGTATTTGTGACAGAAATTTATTATTTTCTTGGATTTAAAAGCAACAGCATTGTCAATTATAATCTTTTTAGGACAGCCAAATCGGGAAAGTATGTTGGTTTCTAAGAATCCTATAATGACTGTATCATTGGCTTGTCTGGTAGGAATAGCTTCTATCAACTTCGTAAAATAATCTGTAGCAGTAAGGATCCATTTATGTTGGCCAGATGAGGGAGGATGGATTTCCCCAATGAAGTCCAAACCCCATTGTTGGAAAGGATTTTCTGTGGAAATAGGTTTAAGGGGTAGAGGTAAGAGCTTCCTTTTTCCTTCAAAAATTTGACATTTATGGCAAGTGGTGACAAATCTCTTTACATTAGGAAATAGGGTAGGCCAATAAAATCCAGCCCTTAGGATTTTATCTATAGTTGATTTCCAGTAAAGATGTCCTCCACAGTCCCCTGCATGAAATTATTTGAGTACTTTGTCATCTTAATCTTTATCAGACAATTCAATAGAATACCTTCATGATTTTTCCAAATAAGACATTATCTAAAATACAAAACTTTGAAGCTTTCATTTTTAACAATATTTTCTTTGTTCTGGATAACCCTGGAGGAGCTTGCAGGTTTAATAATACATGAATTATATCAACATACCAAGGTGATTCTAAAAAGGCTTGATTGATCTGTGCAGTCGCCATCTCCTGTTCATTATCCAGTTCATTGATATCAAGGGCTTGAAATTTTGTTTCTGTCATGACCTTAGCTAATCCTTGTCCTTTTATGATTTTTGTGGGTTTTATTTCAATATCATACTCCAAAATGTTAGCTATCCATTTACCTCTTTTGCCTTCAATTCCCTCCTGAGTTAGGATATCTTTGACCACCGCACTTGGTACATAAGTTATTACATGCGAATATAAAATATAGATTCTGGAATCTTTAATACCTTTCACAAGTGCATAAGCTCGTTTCTCCATGATTTGGTACTTAAGTGGTGCGTCTGTAAGTGCTTTACTGAAAAAGGCTATAGGTTTTTCACTTCCTTGATCATCCTTTTGTAATAAAACAACATCAATGTTGTGTTTTGATGCAAATGAAAATATTATGAAGTCCCTGTCAAACTTTGGACTTGTAAGGACTAGTGTTTTAGTCAAAGTCATTTTAATTTCTTCAAATGCTTGTTTGGCTTCTACTGTCCATTTAACCTTGGAATCCTTCTTTAACATATTGTTCAGCAATCTAATTAATTCAGCCATATTAGGTATGAATCTTCTTAAATAGTTGATTTTTCCAAGGAAGGCTTGAAGTTATTTAACATTTCTGGGGTGAGGTACTTGTAGGATGGCTTGTATTCTATCAGTATCAATTCTGATGCCATATTTGGAGATGATGTGGCCTAACAATTTGCCTTCTTCCAATCCAAACAATGATTTTTTAGGATTTAATGAAATTCCATATTTTCTGCATTTTAAAAACACTTGTCTCAAATGATCTAGATGTTGCTGATCTGATTTGGAAAACGCAGTAAGGCCATCTAGATATATGACTAGAAATTCATGAATATCCTTTGCAAAAGCTATGTCCATTGCTCTTAGAAAAGTTTCCCCTGCATTCTTAAGTCCGAATGGCATTTTAACATATTTGAAGGTTCCCCAGGGTGTTGTGAAAGCAGTTTTTTTCCAGGTCATCAGGATGGACCAGAATATGGTTAAAACCTGAGAACCCATCTAAAAGTGAGATCCTAGAGGCACCTACTACTCTTTGTAAAATGTGGTCCATTTTGGGCAAGGGGTAATTGTTTTTTAAAGAAACCTTGTTCACATTCCTTAGGTCAACACATAATCTAATTTCTCTTGTCTTCTTCCTGGTAGGTACTAAATTAGATACCCACTCTAAAAACCTAATGGGAGAAATTATCTCTGCTTCATACATTCGTTTGATTTCCTTTTCAATTAGGGGAAGGAGTACAGGGTTAATTATTCTGAGCTTTTGTTTGGATGGTTTCTGATCTTCCTTAAGGGGTATTGTATGTTGAATTACAGAGGTGTCATAAGATTTCAGATCCTCATAGCTCCAGGCAAAAATATCCTGGAATTATTTGAAGAATTCAACATATTTAAGCTTTTTACCAGGGGGCAGAGTTTTGGACAATTTTATCATTTTTGGATTCTCATCAGTTCCTATATTATAGTCTTCAATATCTGCTTTTGAAGGCTGCATTTTGGGTTTCTTTGGGATATCATTAGAATCAAATAAATCTTCCAAAGGGGTTAATCCTTTGGGCAGATGATTGTCTTTCAAATCAATAATTTTAGATTCTCCTTCAATGATCTCATCAATGTTTATTTGTTTGAGGTCTTGTATTTCTTTAATGGTAAATCTTGTGGGGTGGAGCCTTTGAGTTGCATTTTCTGCTGAAATTTCTATTTGTAATTTATCTGTTTGATTAAACTCTGTGACAGTGTCCAAGTCTATATTAGTGTTTGAGAATTCTTCCTCTAGGGTCAAAAAATTATTGATTTGAATGTCATTGTCAAACACTTGCCAATTCTTTATGTTGTCAGGTATTGTTGGCTTATGTCTAATCTCAACTGTAAACTGATGATTAGTTTCAAAAAGTAATTTACAAGTGCTGGCAAATGTTGCTAAGCTGTGAGCATTCAAATTATGATTTCTTGGAATTTTGGCAAGCTGCATTCAAGAAATGTATTGAGGATCTCAATTTTCATTGCTCTGTAAGCTCTCAGTCTGGGATCAATTGTGAGGAAGTTTCCTTTTATTTTTTAAATGACTAAATCAAAATCTCCTAAAACTGATATCCTAGTTGCTCCTAAACTTTTGATCAATTTAAGTCCTAGCAACAAGGCCTCATATTCAGCCATATTATTGGTACATCTGAAGTTTAACCTATAAGAATGACCTTGAGCATGATCATTTTATATATTGTGCACCCAAATTCCAGCTCCTGCCCCTAATTTGTTAACTGAACCATCAAATTCTAAGTACCAAAGGGTCTCATGTTCGTAGTCAGTATTAGGAGTCTCAGTAATCTGCTTTACAGGAAGATAGATTTCTGTAATTTCAGCCAGTTTCTCTTGATTGTCTGATATTTCATTGTTCTCAGAAATTTCTTGAATTTGAGCACTAGACTTTTGGCATATGATTTTCTTTTGTTCCAATGCTAAATCCTTGAAATCAGTTGGAGGATCAATTTTAGCATTGTAGAGAATGAAGGAATCCAAGTCAGAGTGCAGGGAATAGATAGGGAAATTCTGGGGTTTCTCTTGGCTGCTTACCACATATTTCATTAAAGTTTCTCGGTACAATTTCTTTGGTTGGCCAAACACTGAAATGGTAGCGTAGGACATGTCCAACTGTAATGATCCTTGAAGCTTTGCACCGCAAGATCTAGACAATAACATACCATATTTTGGTGGAATATCAGCTACCACTACGTCCATTAAAATGGTTTTGGTAGGGTATTGAACTAGTGATACACACAAATCCTTTATGAATCCAATACATCTGACTTGGCTTGAATCAAAAGAAAATAAATCTTTGTATGGCCTAGTAATATCTAAGTCCAACTTCTCCATTACAGATTTAGGTATCAAGTTGTGAGAAGCACCAAAATCAAACATGGCATTATGAAGTATTTTATCATGTATGTTGAGACTTCCATAAAAAGGAGGAACACCTCCATCTACTGATTTTTCCATTTACTTCAGGTCCAAAAATTAATTCAGGCTGGTCATCAAGAACATTTACTGAATCTTTGTTCACAGGAATGTGGAGTGATCTGCTAATTTGAGCCCTTTATACATCATGTTTAGCCAATTCCAATAATGGAACAACTATCTTTAATTTGCCTATTTCAGTCTCAAGATTGAAAGGTTTTTCAATTTGAAATTTTGTATTTAAAATAGTGGGCCTATCCTCTTCTGTTGTTTTTTCTATGTTTTTCTCTTTTTCAGGAGTGAGGTTATGGAGTGAAGTTGCTTTCAACTTAATCTGCGGAGTTTCTTCCACATTTCCTTTGAGAGGAATGGGAGTGGAGGGTTGTCTGTTAGGTTGTTGACTATCAGATACCTCTTCAATTATTGGGTTATTTGGGTTGGAACTTGCTGTAGCAAGGACTGGTACTGGGGGGTTATTGATCTTGGCCTTGTTAGGTTGCTTGGTCTCTTTGTGGCTATCAGTTTCAGGAAAATCTATTCTCCTGCTCCTCAGATTGTATTGCTTGTGGACTTCATAAATTGTTGTATCATATCCCTCCCTAAAATCAAATGATTCACCTGACTGAGTTTGGAATTGTTTAAGAGTGTAATCTTCTTGGTCCTCTTGGGTTAAGAAAACTTGTTGTTCATTGTTGAGTCCCATTAAGTTGATTTGAGTGTCTTCTTGTGGTTCCTCGGAAGTTGAAGCTTCAACATAATTTTCCTGGAATGAAGGCCTAATGTTTTGGTCAGGGTCAACTTTTCTAGTATTAGGATTTTGATTTTTCCTAAAGTTTGGATTTTTGATTATTTGGTTGACCATCCCAAGATGATTTCCTCTCAATTATTTCTACTCTATCACCAATTCTATCCATTCCTTTAATGATAGCATCTAATTTCTGTTCAAAGGCTGAAGGTTCTTCTTTGGGAGGCGTCCTTCTTTTAGTTCTAGCTCGATTTCATTTAGATATCAGGTTGGCCTCAACGCTGACAGCTATACTCTGCATCTCCTCTAAGTCTCTAGGAGTTCTCTCCCTAAGTTGGTATGCCATATCAAAGTCAAATGCATCAGGGAATTTGATCAGGGCCAAATCTGGGGGAGGTCTAAGATTTTGAGGAATAGTATTGTAGACATTATTGAATTTGGTATAGTAATCTTGGATAGTTTCTTGGGTACCCCTTTTTAAGCCTTCATATTCTGATAAAATGTGGAGAGGGTCTTTCTTTTTTTCCCATCTATTCAAGAATGTCTGATAAAGAGCTTGTGAGTCATTGATATTGTTTGCAGGGAGGGCTCTAAACCATGTTCTAACATCTCCAGTCAGACTTTGGACAAATATTCTCATTCTAACATCATCAACATCAACCTCATATATTTCAAAGTAATCTGTCATTTTTTTAGTATGCTATTGAGTTGTGTAAGTGCCTATGACATCAAAAAGGAGTGATTTTACTTTGATAGTCTTGGGGCATAGCCCCGAGATTGGCAGGAAAGTTCAAAGGAGCATAACTATTTGCCATGATAACAAGGATATATGTGGAAACTAGTGCAGTTTGGACAACAACAAGAATATGAATGATGGATGGAAGAGTGGAAGGGCTAGCTTGAGGTTGGGAAAAGTGAGGTGTTGATGGAGAACTATGAGAGGTGGGAGTAATAACAGAAAAATTTGGTGTTTTCTCAGAGGTAAGCTCAGATTGGATGGAGTTCTGCAGATTTCTATCAAGATGTGAAGTTACAACTTCGAACTGGAAATTTTCAATAAATATTGAATCTTGAACCGTGTGGGTCAACCCAGATTTTGAGAAGGTTATAAATGGATAATTTTCAAAATGATTAGCAACAGGTTCGTCCTCAAGGTGGAAAGAATTCTCAGGACAAGATTTTGATCTGAATAGAGGCTGAGAAATAACAGAGTTTTCTTGGTTTTCTTGCCTTTTAAGAATCTTAGGGAACATATTAGGATTTTCAAACACTGGTGGTGGGTTTGGATCAAAGTTTGATCTGGTGTAACGAATCCTTTGTGAAGCCAGGCTTCTAGTTATATTTTTGGTTTTTCTGTAAATGGTTTTGATAATACAACTCTAAGAGTTTCTTCAAGAGACTTTGGATATGGAACTTGTGAACTTTCTTAAGATTTATACAGAAGGAACTGACCAAGTATTTGGAAGAACTGTCCACTTTATAAACTAGACCATAGATAGACTGAAGTAGCTTATAAGGTAGACAATAGAGTCAAAAAAATATTCAGGTGTCCCCAGTGGAGTCCCGAATGATGTTATCACTCAGGTTGTTCTCTAACGTTGTTAGGAAAGGGAATACGGCCGAGGTAACCACAAACCAATCTTTTAGATACAGAATCTAGCCAATCTGTAAATAGAGAGGGCTCTCTCTTTATGATTTAACTTTGTTTTGAAAGGTATTAGGCTAGTTATGAAGTTTAGGGGTTGGTTTGGTTTTGGATGGTGGGATTCAATAGAGCAAAGGTGCAAGTCTAAGAAGTTCAGTCCATTGGGCTAATGGAGTCAATGAGGATGGCCTTCTAGATTCAGTTTATCAATAGGGGGGGATTCATAGGGGAAGGTACTCAAACATGGAACAATCAAAGATTTTAAATTAGGTGGAATGGGCTCAAATTAACTGAAGGGCAGTTAAGAATCCTTCAGCCTATTTGAAGAGGGAAAGTGGGGATTATAGCTAAAGAGTAGTTAAGAATTATTTAACAAATAACCAACATAAAAGAATTAGGAAACATGAGCAATTAAGAGTTACACTGTTTATTATAATTATGAAGAAAACACAGAGAATGATAATGAATGAAATGCAGAGTGCAGTTAAGCAAATTTTGGACTAATCTTTATTTTTATCATTCAGATAGTGAAGCATGGACAACATAAGAGACAAGAAAAACTATAAAACACGATATATGAGAGACTTATTGTTCCCTTGGTAGATTCAAGAATCCTGTGACAAATCCTGTGCTTCAATTCTTCATATGGTCAACCAACAACAGTTGAGTCCAAAAGCTTCTGTATTAAAAAACTTGATATTACAGCAATGTTTGAGAAATGCTCACCAACCCCAAATACTTCGATTGGGGGGTTATTTATACAAAATATCATACAAAATATCTCACAGAGATAATATCTAGTGATGACCCATCACTTTTTACAAAAGATAGAGACAGAATTGTCTCGAAAACTGTAAATAGATAGGATGATGTCGTGTTGGCTGCTCTGTCTTTTTTGGATGTGTTGGAGGTAGGCTCTGAGAGTCGGTTTACACCTGTCTTTCACTAATACTCTATGCTGGTTGTTCCGACTTTCTCAGGTGTCTTCAACTTTGATATGACACGCTTTGGCTAGTATGATCTTTATTCATTTCTGTCCACCGCCTTACAGTAAATGGCCCCCAAAATTTTCATTTATCAAAGATACCAAAATAAGCTTATAGAATTTCCAACATACTTTTCCACCACTGCTCTTCTGGTAACTTATGTCTATGAAGCTTTCTCAAAATTTTGTCAATCTCTGTGTACCTGATGAAATTAGGTTGGTGGGTGAACAGATGTTTCACTTCATGCTCAATATAAAACAAATTTTCTAAGTTGTCGTAGAGGCTCCAGCTAGATGGAAGTGCCTTCACTCTTGAAGTACTTGCTGATGAAGTAATTTGATCAGCAGCATATGTATTCAATCTATGTGCATAAAATGCTTGTTTCATCAGTCTATAATTATTTGTTAATAGACTGGGCAACCCCTTATATTGCAAGGCTGTGAACCTTTCTATGAAAGAATTTACCTCCATCTGCATGTCCTGGCACCTCCTTTCCAAATTTTGCATCAGAGTTCTCTTGGTCAAAACTCTCTTGATTTCCAGTATGGTGCCTGTCCTATCTGTGATTTGCAGAGCTACTAGTTCTTCGCTGGTTTGGTGTTCGAAAAATGTATTAGCATGTTGGCTTGTTCAAGCATGTGTCCCAATGAAGCTCTTGCCCTTTGAATCTCCACTTGGGCTACTCCTATTAAATCAATCTGCTCATGAATGATTTGGATAGATCTCCACACATTTTTAAGGGACTGATATTTTGGCCCACAAAATTCCTTTGATTTCTATCAGCGGTTTATCCAGAGAGAGATCTTTTCCAATGTTTTTACTTTATTCTCTAATGCTTTAACTTCTCTTGTTTTCT
The DNA here is from genome assembly GCA_000404065.3 of Pinus taeda. Taxonomy (NCBI): domain Eukaryota; kingdom Viridiplantae; phylum Streptophyta; class Pinopsida; order Pinales; family Pinaceae; genus Pinus; species Pinus taeda. The sequence continues at coordinate 355,031 of APFE030793872.1, read as the reverse complement.
CTGCCACAGTGATCTTGGATTTGTCATAGCTTTGTTCTAACTTTGCCAATTGTTCCTTAACCTGTTTTAGCTCTGACACGTGGAGCTTTAAATCTTCCATGGCTTTTATCAGCTCTTCTGTGCTCATGCTAGTACTGCTGCCTGGTGCTATTGTTGTTGTATCTGCTGCTGATGTTCCTGCTATTATCTCTGTTGTAGATGCTGGAACAGTGGGAGGCAATGCCGTTACAAGTATGGAGGGGGCAGTAGTGACTGGAGGAATTAATTCAGGTGAATGGGAGGTCGACTCTCCCTGCTTTTCTTTTGTTGCTTTCTCTAATGCTTGCTCTGTCTCACTCAATCTCTCATTCATTCTCATGAGCAGGTCCATCATGTCCTCTTCAGATTTCTGCTGTACAATTTCTGTTGTCTGTGGATGCATGGTAGAAGGCAGTTTGAGTTGCTTCCTCAGGGAAGAAATATCTTCCTCTTTCTTCTTCATTAATGCCTTTATGCCCTTAGCATCCTTGGGATCATGTCCTAGTTCAATGATGATCTCCTCCAAAGATTTAATCCTGTTGTCCTTGGCTAGAGAAGAGGCTTTCTCCAAATCTAGTTGAGCAGAGGTGTTCTCCAAGGAGTTCTGCAATTTATGAGCTAACATAGCTTTATCAACTAGTGTGGAGTACGCCATCTCTCCATTCTATTGATGTAGTTCAATTTGGTCCATAGGATGAATGTCTTTGGCTAGGAACTCTAGATCTGTCCTGATGTAATCCATTGCCGATTGTGGTTGCTGCACTTTGGGCTTAAAATAACTCATGATCATTTTTCCCTCCTTAATGTCATAGGCAGACATCAACCTTTGCTGGTTTTTGGGGGCCATCTTAAGATATTGATTGTAAATTTGAATCCTTAATGGTTCATTCCTTGCCTTTATCTCTGAGAATCGTCATTTAATGTTGGATGCTTGTTTTCTTTGTGGCCTAGTAGAAGATACTTCTACACTATGTTGCCTCTCTAGCTCTTGCTTGTGTGAGCTGGTTGATGTTTCAATCACTGGAGAAGTCTGCCTGCTGACTGCCCTTTCACCTCTTAGGCTGCCTGTTGGTTCTTCAAAGATTTCCTCTTCTGATAGAGGGTTGAGTCTATGCCATTTTTCCCCTGGTTGTTCTGTAGGTCCACTGATAGGTGTGGCATCTTCCTGGTCTATTTTCTCGCCTCTTTCCTCATTTAGAGGATTCTGCAATGTAGGGATCTCTGCTGCTTTGGTTTGGACTAGAGGAGTTTGTTCTTGCTGATCTGTCATTGTTGGCTGCTGTGTGTCTGCCACTTCCTTGCCCTTAGAAGACGCTGTAACTGGTGTATTGTTTTCTTGTACCGACTGCTGAGAAGTTCCAGCAGAGGATGTTCCAACTCCTATTTGTTGAGGCAACTTGAAAGATACCTATCCAAAAGAGTCCAGGTCAAGAGTTTTTTCAAGATCTTTCATAGCCCTTTCCATCTTCTCTTGCTCGCTAATTTCTTCTATTAATGTCCCTTCTACCCATTCCTCCTAATTAGCAAACTGTTCAACTTCTGGGATATATGATGTATGTAAACTGATAGCCTGTTTCTCACCCTTCTGTCACTTATGAAACTATTTGGGTCATATGGTACCCACCAAAAGCTTTTCCTCAATTTAAGGTCTTCCCCTAATATCTTATCAGCATCTTCCCATGCTTACCTCTTATGGATGATAAAAGAGCCTAACTAGTTTTTTATTCTTAGCTGAGCCTTTTTCTTTACATTGCAAAAGTGGGTTAAGTTTGCACTGATAATCTACCTGAAATATTCTAATGCAAACAACCTCATGGGCACATATCTAGGCAACTTGAATGGGCAAAGTTCATAGCCATACATTCTGATTTCAATGTGATTTTGGTACAGGTACTAGTCACCTATCTTGTAGTGCTTTGAAAGCTGCAAAATCTTCTTCATGTCACCAGTGAGCCTAGGAGGAGGAAATCCTATCAGCAAAGTAGAGGCTAGATGTACAAATAAATCAATGAATTCACTATAGGTATAAGGGAAATTATAGGTATAATGGAAGACTGAGGTCCAAAAAATCACGGATCTCCACTCTCCTTTGGAATCCAATCTCCTGATGGGAAATGAAAAGTTGTTTGGCTGATAATATAATAAAAGATGGTATATAAAAGATGTATATTTGAAGACTCCTTCTCTGTCCAGATTCATAAATTGGTCATGGATCTTGTTGGCAATGAAAGTGGCATAATCATATTTGACAGCAGGGGGCTGTCTTGGAGTAAACATTGACAACAACACTAAGGTGGTCTCATCAACATATTCACTGGTATCAAATCCCAGGATTAGGGATATCATGTCAACAATTAGTCTTCCAGTTTCAGTGAAAAAGGCTTGGAGATAAGGATGAGGACCATAAGGTTGGTGCCTTGGTACCATGAACATCTGAGCAATGCGGGTTATCTCTGATTGGGGCAATTTGGATGCTTGTTCAAGTAAAAATCCCATGGAAAGGCGAGCAAGGGGTTCAGTGGAATGGAAGTGTAACATCTCATTGATAGATTGAGCAGTTATGGGAAAAAGGAAAGTTTGGGATGGGGACATAAGTGCCCTCTGGATAGGGTCATAGTTGGCACAGCATTGACGAATGATATCTGGGAAAGCATGGACTGAGGGTAGGAAATATATGGGCAGGTTTGACTCCCAAAGTCCAAAAATATCAGAGTTATTTAGGAAGCTATCCCTTACTTGGCAGAAGGTTTGGTGATGGTTTTTGTCAGTAGTTAAATCCTTAATTTTGAAAATCTTTGTCGGTCAGGGGTAGATAATCCAGGTCTTTATGAGGTGCATTCAAGGGCATGACATTCAGGGTTGTAGGAGCTTCCATGTTTGGTTCTTGTGTATTCAAACTGGAACTTGGGCTTCTATGGAAAAAATGGGCAAAACAACAGTTCTGGGTGTCTTTCTCATATTTATAAGGATTAATTTTACTTGAATTTGGCTCTTTGGGTAGAATTCGCAGTGAAAAATGGAAATTACAAGGTTACTGGTAGAAATGGATAAATACACGGATATACAGAGGGAAACCGTACAATGGAAAGTATTGACGGACTGTAGAGTGCGTCGCTATGGTCTCTTTGAGCGGATAACAGTTGGAAAACTGTTGTAGTGGCTTGAGTCGTTATTTTTGCATGGGAGACTGAACAAAGGAAAACAAAGCGAAAATGACATTCCAATGCTTTTTAACGGAATTGGATTTGGCAGGCAATTTTGGAATTTAATGGTTGGATGACGTCACCATGATGTCACCTTGATGGGACGTTTTTTCGTTTAGCGGAGGGGTGGATGGTGACGTGGCTATGATGTGGTGGTGATGTCAGCAAAGGGTTAGCGGGAGGCGGTAAGTGGTTTCCCCCTGCATCGCTTATGGGCTAGGGCAGTATCGAGCGGAGGGACATCGATCACCGTGGGAGGGCGACGTGTGGCAAGGTACGGGAGCCAAAACCACCGTTTCCCCGGGACTTAAATATCGGACGGAAGGGCGGTGCGATATGGATATCGTCCGTTGGATTTGGAGCGGTTGATCGGATGGTGGGCGCTACACGGAGATGGCGGGGGGTTGTAGGTTTAACCCCGTACAAAAATTACCTGCATACGAATTCTAAATCACAGGAAAAATAAAAATGAGAGAGCATAACACATAAAACACATATACATAGAGATTTCCCACTGGATCCCAAAACCGAGACTACCAGCTTGATTTTTCATTATATTCCTTTCAATGTTACAATCCATATTTATACATGCCGAAGCATCCAATATCATGGACCGAGAACCATCATGTCCAAAAAACATGTGCGAAAATCATGCACAAAACCATAGGTGGGTCCGCCCAACCTAACATAGGGTCCAAAACCAAAATTTTCCGGGG
>APFE030793872.1:338337-348419 GCA_000404065.3 Pinus taeda | reverse complement strand
TTTCCACAACTCAAAACTCTAACCATTGAACTTCTCAATCTCTATCTTTCCGCTGCTCGCCATCTTCTTTCACCACCAGAATCGATCTTGCAGATCTCCCACTGAACGGGGTCTACCACAGGCCCGAGCGAAACCCCTCAGCAACAAAGGCGTCCCCTTGAAGCCAAAACAGCTCTGATACCAAATGTAGGTTTTAACCCCGTACAGAAATTATCTGCATACAAATTCTAAATCACAGGAAAAATAAAAATGCGAGAGCATAACACATAAAACACATATACACAGAGATTTCCCACTAGATCCCAAAACGGAGACTACCAGCTTGATTTTTCATTATATTCCTTTCAATGTTACAATACATATTTATACATGCCGAAGCATCCAATACCATGGACCGAAAACCATCACGTCCAATACCATGGACCAAAAACCATCACGTCCAAAAAACATGTGCGAAAATCATGCAAAAAACTATAGGTGGGTCTGCCCAACCTAACATAAGGTCTAAAACCAAAATTTTTCGGGGCGCTGCCCCGGACCCCATAAAGTGGGGTTACGGGTACCCTTCAAACCCCCTGTTAACTATGTGGAAAGAATATAACACAACCCAACAGGGGTTAGCACTGTGGGCTCGACGTGATAAAGTGCACTTTTTAATGGTATCGGGGTGAATTTTGATAGGTTGGCGGGGTTTGGTTATAATTAACCCGGGTGGTTAATTATTCTGAGGTTGCGCGAAGTGGGTTGTGGTTCTTAACAGGTTTCAAATAAACCTGTTAACCCACATTTAAACAACAATTTAGGATTTTTATGGTTATAATAAACTGGGGCGGGAATATTAAAATATGGGAGTCTTTGTTATATAGATAATAAGAGAAAGGGTAACATTTACAAGTGAGTTACATTAATAAAAATTAGTGTTAATATGAGACTTTGAAAGGAAAGTGCGCTAAGCATAATGTTATAAAACTTAGGCAAAAGGGAAAAAGGGATTTTACACAAGAAATGTGGCTCCTTTTCCTAAGTGAAAATGGAGTTTTGCTTGGGCATCTGATGAAAATGGAATGAGTGATTTCTAAGGATATCAAGCAGATCTCAATACCTTTAAGGGAGATTAACAAGTGATGAGGGGAAAGTATGAAGGGGAGTTAGTCATGATACCTTGCTTTGCTTGAGCTATATCCAGATTTCTGCGTTGTACTTGTGATGGGACTGAAGGTTAACATATTATAGAATACATCACAAGTCACATTCTGCAACATCAGTCTGCCTACCCTGTCTACTTGCCTAGCATTTTTTCTTCTTCCTTTTGGTGCACTTGGATTGGGAAACCCTCATGATCCTCTTTTTCTTTTCATGGTAATCCTACCTAAATCAATACTTGTAACATCCAAGGGCTCAGATTGAATTGTTGAGCTCCTTTGCTTCTCTACCTATCTACTTATCTGCCAAGATTGAACAGTTTGGTCAGATTTTATTCTCTATCTCTAAAACAGGAAATTGAAACATGAACTAGCCAAGATTAAGCTATTTGGCCATTCATCAATGGAGGCATAAGTTAACAATCTCCACACCATCAAGTTACTGCAAAAATAGAATAGTAGTGGCATTTTGAACTTGCACACTTTCCTGGTCTATTTGATTTGGGGTTCATTTCTCTTATTTTTTTGACCATTTCATTCTTTTGCCCTTTGATTTTTCTTTTAGGGCACACCCTCTCTACATTTTTTAATTTTTCTGATTTTTGACAATATGGAAAACCTTTGCAACTAGAAAAGGTATGAACATATTATAGAGCTCATCAATGCCAATCATGAAATATGACACCTATTGGTATAGGAGCATAACACCACCTCCACCCACACCACCAACATTTTCACCATCTTCACCCTCGTCTTTGCCCATACCACCTCTGCCACCGCTGTGAAGCAATATGGCAAGCGCGATAAAGCTACTAGTGTTCAAGGGAGTAGGGAATGAAGATCTAGACCTGTTTTGGTTTGTGATCAAAGCTGTATCAGAAGCACAGGGAGTCATGGATGACAATATAAGGAAGGAAACATTGGTCAGCGCTCTAAAAGATTGTACGCTGACCTGGTACATTAAGAATTACAATGACAATCCAAATGCAGGGATCATAGATATCCAAGCTGTGCTAAATAAAGAATTTAGCAGGAAAAAATAAGAGGTGCAATTGATCATTGGGTTTAAGGAAATCACAATGCTACTAGGCAAGACCCCTCGAGAGTTGGATCAGAGACTGAAGTGCACAATTCATGAAGCTAACATGACTTTGATAGATGGAAAACACCGCGAATGGTTTGTAGCTTCGTTAACGCCGCATATAAGGAATGCACTGTCACAACAGAGGCTAGCAACTCAGGCTGAGGCCTTGGAGGTCGCAATGAGATTGCACGAGGCTCTGATACAAGATCCCAACCTGGAAGTTTAGCAGATTCATGCGCAGTTGAAACATTTGTGCCTTGAGATGCAGAGTTTGAAATAGGATAGGATAGCTCACACAAAAGTGTGCGATGAGGTATGGTGCGTAAAATGCAAGGGCTAGGGGCACGACAAGTACTACTGCCCGATATTCGTGAATTACCTTGCGAGGGGATAACCAATGCCACTAAGACTGGAGGCATAAGGAGGACAAGCACGGTGCCTAAACTATGGTGCACAATTTTTAAGATAGGAGGAAAGCATGCTACAGATAACTACCATTTATTGCAGAAGTACACACAGAATTCATAGTAGTTATTCTGTAATTTTTGTAGATCAGTAGGCCATGATGGGCACACCCGTAGAAGTTATGAGCTGATGATGGATCAAACTCCTACCTATAGAGTTCAGTCTGAAATACGGCCCCTTTACCAGAATGCAGGGATGATGCGAATAGGATTTCAGGGGCATGGATGAGGCTGAGGTGGAGGAGCACCAAGAAGAGGTCATAGACAACTGATATGTTACAATTACAAAGGGCCAGGGTATTATTCCTACGATTGTTCGAATCCAACGCAACCATCATGCTTGTATTATACGTTGTTTGACCATGAGATGGAGGAATGTCCCAAATTGATAGTGAGGTTGCGCGATAAAGGAGCACTCCAACCTCACCTGACTCGGAACCTGCAAATGATGAGGTCTGAGTCGTGCGAGGAAGAACATAATGTAAATATCATGCTCCGAAGTGGTATTACGATAGGGGATGACAAAGGAAAGCAACCTAAAGAGAGTACATGGGTTCACAAGGCTCCAATGAAGGAACCTGAATTTGATTTGGAGCGTGCTAAGGTGACCTTCATGGAAGTTAAGAGGAGCTTCGATGATTCCTCCCCTTCAGGAAGTAAAGATAGATTGGAACCAGACATGGACCCATCGATGCTCACTATGTTCTTGGAGACATGCATGAAGCTGCTGTGTGATAGGAAGGTTGTAAAGAGGCTGCAAGAACTCATAACTAGATGCACTGGGACCGTGCTAGGAGAATCGTGCATAGTTCAGAATCTCGGGAAGCACATGACGCGAACATGAAGGGAAATGAGATTCACTGCACAGATTGGGGAATATGAGATGGACCAAGTTATTTTGGATCTAGGATAGGATGTGAAAACCCTGCCAAAGCAGACATGGGAGTGCATGGGCAGGCCTGCACTGCAATGGTCTCCTATCCAACTGCGGATGGCAAACTAGCAAAAGATCCTACCTAAGGGGAGATTGCAGGGAATCACAGTAGATATCGAAGGAGCAAGCATGCTGGCAGATTTCAATGTGATAGATATTTTTGATGACAACAATCCCTACCCCGTGCTATTAGGAATAGATTGGTCCACTTACATGCATGGAGTGATATATCTAAATAAGCGCAAGATGATCTTTGAGAAAAATTCTCTACGCATAGTGGTACCTTTAGATCCTGTAGAAGGATCACGCTACATGGATCTAGTGCACGACTACGACAGCAATGACGATCTCGACTAAATCCATAATATAACTGCGTGGGGCAAGATTGGGTAAATCCAACTGTAGATGGAAAAATCTCATGGGAGCGTGAAAGCTCCTGCACCTTGGATTCTGATGAGGAGATAGAATGATGGTAGAACTGGTTACATGAGGTAACCATGCTCAACTGTAATATGATGATGAGATCACTATGCTGCATAGCGACAGAGGTAAGAGATCTGCCTACGTATGATGGGTTAAGCGAGGTGGATGAATTCCTGAACAAATTTGAAAGAGAAGTGTTGGAACAACAACACTTCGATTCTCTGAAATGGGTACTGCGGGCTATGCCCGCAAGATGGTGGGGTACGCACCAAAGAAGTTTTGAGGACTGGCGTGAATGTAGAAGGATGATGCACATGTGGTTTGGGAAGCCTCAGATGTGATTGAAAGACAAGTATGATGGACGATATGATCCATGTGGACACCTCGAAAAATGGACGAAGGTCTATGGGGAAGAGCCACAACCTGAGTTGCTGCACCTGTTCTGTCATACCCTAGATATTATACCCATGAAGTGGTATATAGAAATGGAGCTCCACCATGGCAGGAATGAATGGGATATCTTGCGCAAAGGATCCCTGTTAACCTTCACGTTTGAGGATAATTGGTGGGATACTGTTGATGATGCGCTACAAGCAGTAAAATTAGCTATCTTTAAAATACCCCAGGAGCCAACGGAAGTGCTTCATCCTGAATGGGCAACTCACCTGAGCTGTGCATTGGAGTGTTACAATGTAGACATTGAAGAATATGATGAAGATCCATGAAAAGTTAACATTCTAGAAAATGAAGGCTATCGCGAGGTTCAAGGGCCATTGATTGAAGACCCTGACATTACCACACCAGTAAAGACAAAGCAGGTAAACATTGGTACAAAGGCTGAACCTAAGTATGAAATGCTCAGTGACTACTAGGATGATGCCACGGTGGATAAGGTTGCTGAGTTACTCCGCGAGTACCAAGACTTATTATTGACCAAGATCACAGACTTAAAGGGGATCTTTGGTGATTTAGGGATGATGAAGATCACCCTAAAACCTGACGTGAAGCCGGTTAAGCAGACCTTACCACTTAAATCTGAAGTACAACGAAAAGGTCCATGTAGAACTAGATAGAATGCTCACAACTGGAATCATTGAGCCAGTGGAATAATTTGAATGGGTAAGCCCTATGGTAGTATAGGAGAAGAAGTAGAAGGGTGAGATAAGAATATGCTTGGACCTCAGGAAATTGAATGATGCTTGTGTGTACGACCCATTCCTGACTCCGTTCATAGATGAAGTATTGGAAAATGTCGGCGAGAAAGAAGCATATTCTTTTACTGATGGGTTCTTAGGGTACCACCTGTTGAGCCCTAAAACTACATATCTCCTACACATTTTCCTAAACTTTTTCCACTCACTTGGACCTCATAAGCTATCAACATCATTGGATATTAATCTTAAAAGAGCATTTAAAGTGGTTTTTTTAACTGTGTTTTTGTGTTTGTTGTTTGAATTAGATTTTTCTTATGAGTTGTGGAATGCAACCACTTTCCGCAGCTGGTCCAACTTTCTGCAGTTGTTTTTGTTAAACTGCAGGTTGCAGGTGTCATCCGACAAAACCAGACATGTGGGCAAGTTAGAAATGACCTAGACATGGATCAGGTCCTATTGGTCTAGCTAGATTCATTAAGGAAAGCCGTGGTCAACGGTGGTCAAAGGATGGTCTAACGAAGGATTCCTACGGCAGCTGGACTCTATTTTCAACTACGTGAAGGATTTGTGGCCGTTTCTAGATCCCTGGGGGCATGTTGACACTTGTAGGCTGCCCCACGATGTGAATCCAACAGCCGTTTTTGATAGATTGAATAATCTCGGCAACCATTATGCTAAATTCCTGGACGTTGTCTTTTACGTGTCCTCTATTGATGTAGTTTCATAGGAAAACAATTATGAAGTTTTTGTTATAAATAACGTGTTTCTATACGCATAGAGTTAGTCTTTGTTAATGTAATTTTTTCTGTTAAAGTTTAATGTGCCATGATACTAGTCCCACTGTGGTAACGTTGTTTTCAAATATAAAAGCATACTTTGTTTCTACATGATTGCATGAGCATAATTTTTTACTGATAGCCTATTGACTGAGGCTGTGCAGAGGGCCCCTGCACACTGAGGTTTCGTTTTTCTTATTGTTGTACAGTTTTCATATATTGTTTCCTTATTTCCATTGAACATGTTTCATAGCTATCCACCTGTGTATATATTTCATCTATGGTATTAACATTTCATTTCTGTTTATGATTTTACAAGCTTTGTATATTGTTAATAACACTAATAAGTGTGTGTGTGTTTTAGGATTGAGTAGGCCCTGGTATTTTCATACAGTTTTTGCAATAATTAGTGACATGGAATTAGCTTCTCTGCTAACTTTACTTTCCTTAGTTTTTTTAATTCCAGTTATGCATTGATTCCAATCTTGTTCACTTGCTTTAGTAGTTAGTTAGATATTAAATTGCTCATGTCATTGATGTTATCTCCGAAAGCCATAGCTCAGACTACCTGGCGAGGTATCAGACTATGATTAATGTGATTTGATTTTAGTTTTACTTTTCTGCAATTAGATGTCAGATTGAGCCATAGCTTAGACTACTCGGCGAGGTATCAGACTCTGATTAATGTGATTTGATTTTAGTTTTACTTTTTTGCAATTAGATATCAAATTGCTCATGTCATTGATGTTATCTCCGAAAGCCATAACTTAGACTACCTGGCAAGGTATCAGACTATGATTGATGTGATTTGATTTTAGTTTTACTTTTCTGCAATTAGATATCAACTTGCTCATATCATTGGCGTTATCTCTGAAAGTCATCGCTTATACTACCTAGCGAGTTATCGAACTATGAATGATGTGAATTGATTTTACTTTTATTAGATTGCAATTTTTTGATTTGTTTGAGTGCAGTAGCTTAATTCATTTTTCTGTATTTAGACAGTAGCAGGGATAATGGTTTCATGATCAATAGTTCATTTCTTGTTTGACTTGAGTAGCAGCACATTTTCATTTTTGTTTAGGTATTAATTTCATCATTAGTATGTTCTAAGACCCTCTGGAGTGTTAAGATCTGGAAATCATTATAGAGGACATAATTTCCTTAAAATCTATATCCATACTTGCCTTCTAGAGTTTTCTTAAAACTCAAAGATAGAATTTCCATTCACATTAGGAGATAAACGAAGATAAAAACCCCCAAAACAAAATAAAAATAAAAAATTATAAAAAGTAAGAAACAGGGTATCTTGCACATATAGTGCGCCACACTTCATCAGCTTACGAATCCCGGATTGATAATTAATGTAGCAATTTAGGACACACTAAATTGACCAAAGACCACCAAATCAAAATCACACCAGAAGATAGGAGCAAGACCACCTTCACAACTGAGTGGGGCTACTTTCAATACACTATTATGTCATTTGGGTTAAATAACGCGCCGACCATCTTTTTGTGCATAGTTGTTGCAACATTCAAAGAATATATCCACAAATTCTTGGAGGTCTATCTAGATGATCGGACTGTATTTGGATTAGTTAAGCACCATGTAGCGAGCTTATGCTTGATGCTAGATACTTTCTGCCGACATCAAATCGTGTTGAACCTTAAAAAGTGTACATTCCTCATTTCCTTTGGGAACCTGTTAAAACATGTGGTCTGCAAACAATGACTAATGGCAGACCCCACGAAGATTGCAGTAATTCTGAATTTGAAAGCACTGCGAAGTGTTAAACAGTTGGTGCTACCTTGGGACATATGGGTTACTACAGGAAGTTCATCAAAAGCTATGCCCAGATCACCACACTAATGGAGAATCTACTGAAAAAGGATGTCACATTCTGCTGGAATGATGATTGCATGAAGAGCCTGGATGCACTAAAAGAGAAATTGGCCTCTTCTCCAATCCTGGTCTTTCCAAAATGGGATGTGGAGTTTCATGTCCATGTTGACGCGTCCTGTATAGTGCTGGGAGTAGTGCTAACACAAGATGGTGGAGAGGGCTTGGATCACCCTATCATGTTCGCAAGTCACAGGTTGTCCAAAGTGGAAAAGAACTATTCCACAACTGAACGCAAAGGGTTGGATATGGTATACGCGCTCCAAAAATACCGGCACTATTTGCTAGGAGGACATTTCAAGATGCACACAAACCATTCCATGCTAAAATACTTGGTCAATAAGCCTATGTTGGGGGGGCGCATATGCAAGTGGCTCTTATTTTTCCAAGAATAGGACTTTGAGATCATGGTGAAACCTGGACGCCTGAACGCAGGGCCGGATCACCTGTCATTTATTGAGATGGGAGAGGAATCTATTAGTTTGGAGGAAGGATTACCTGACACACAACAATTTGATGTGCACGTTGCGGATGGACACTTTGAAGATATAATCCACTTTCTAACAATGGGGACTGCGCCGAAGGAATACTTTGTCTAGCAGAAGAAGGAACTGGTGGTGCGTGCGGTTGATTTTTCTGTCATCGCGGGGCACCTATACAAAATGGGCAATGATGAGATACTACGAAGGTACGTACCTGGATTTTAATGAAGTCATATCCTCATGAAAGCATATGGGGGCACTGCAGGAGGACACTACGCAAGACAAGCGACCACGCAAAAGATTCTCCCCACAGGGTTGTGGTGGCCAACCCTTCATCAGGATTCAAAAGCACACTGTAAGGCCTATGATATATGTCAAAGGATAGGTAAACCATCGCGGAGGAACAAGATGCCTTTGAGTCCACAAATGATGTTGTAGCCCTTAGAAAAGTGGGAAATCGATCTTATTGGAACTATCAAACCTTAGGGAAAAACAGGCACGCGATACATTATCACTGCGATAGTGTACCTGACTCGTTGGGTGGAAGTGTAGTTGATCAAAGACTACACATCTGCCATGACTGCAAAGTTTTTGTTTGAACACGTGATGAATCGATTTGGCTGTCCGAAAATCTTAATGAGTGATCATGGTACAAATTTCCTGAATGAAACCATCAGCACACTAACCTAAGAGTTCCAAGTGTATCATCAGAAAAGCACACCGTATCACCCACAAGCCAATGGGACAGTAGAAGCATTCAACAAAATACTAGAGACTGCACTAACCAAAGTATGGAACACGCAGTGGAGCGATTGGGACCTGCATGTACCTGTAGTACTATGGGCTTATAGGACATGCAAGAAATTTATGGGAGAGACACCTTTGTGGTTGGTTTATGGCATGGAAGTTGTCATGTCAATGGAGTATATTGTACCTAGTTTATGCATAGTAGTACAGATAAGTATGATGGACCGCGAAACCCTAGAAGAGATGTTTGCGTAGTTGGAAGAACTTGAGGAGGAATGGTTACTAGCTGGCTTTCATCAGCAGTGTTATGAAACCAGCGCACAAAAAGATAGAAAATATAGATCAATGCCTTAGAATTCAGCCTCTTCGAGGGGGCAACCTCCTTTACATTACACAAAAAATATTCTTTGATGATCAATGACAAAACCTCCTTCTATATATAGGAGTCTAAGGAGTCACAATATAACCCAGCCAACCTAACAATAATAATATAAAGGCACAAAAATAACAATAGAGGGATTCTATGGGGCACAATATGGGGACAATAGGGGTACAGCAATATTAATAAGGGATACAACTACAATAGTAATGGGGTAATCACTAGTATTATAGGGACCTAACTTATGATCCTTCTTAGCTTGCTTGAGGGACATTTGTTTATATAATTGTAGCCGTAGGAATACCCAATCACCTACATCAAAACTTCTTTCGCTGCGATGTTGATCTGCCTGTTGTTTCATTCTATTTTGCACTGACACGAGGTTATCCTTTAAGAGTTGGAGGACTTGTTGTTGATGCTCGATGTGATGTTCCACCACTTGAACCTTAGAATTTTCTCTTAAATATGATGTGATGGATGGTGGCTGATATCCATAAAGTGCCATAAATGGGGTCATTTTTGTTGCTGTATGGAAAGAAGTGTTATACCACCATTCATCCAGAGGCAACCATTTGACCCATTGTGTTTGTTTATC